>CABEEJ010000596.1:222887-251261 GCA_901482245.1 Timema douglasi
TTCTCTATACCAATAAGAAGCTAGCCTTCACAAAACCTGTCGCCAGGACACTTTCTATTAGTTAGATTTTACACTGTTGATGAGGGGAGAGAAAGGCAAGAGGTATGTTATATATAAACCATTGTGCGTATGTTTAAGGCATCTCCGGGATCCAAACATCACCACCAAGATCTCGCTCACGCACAAGTCAGTCACAGTCTAACACATTATAAAATATAAATCACATCAGTATCACAAGTGTGCAGTAATATAAAACATTTAATTGAAATATGTACAAGTAATTTAAAGGTGTAATTTAAATAAACTGTGTGTGAAATAACAGCCATTACATTTCTCTTTCTTTAATTATAAAAATATACCGATTTAATTAGTTCTCGAACACGGAGCTATAGACAGCTGATTAAACGGTATCTTTTCCGTACAGTGATGATAGGCGCTCGATCACGGAGCTTTATACAACCTATAAGTCATCACAGCATTATATCAGGGAATTAATCCGCAGTGTTTCAATCGACGCCCAAAGCGGGGTGATTGATCATATAGTACTACGATCAACGCCCGAAGAGCGGCGCGAAAAATACAATAGTATTACATTTAGTTCCTCTTCTGGTTTTCCAAACGAAATTTTAAAGGCTATGGTTCTAGAAAAATAAGAGTTGATTTAAATTTTTAAGAAGGAGAATAAAATAAACTAGTTTTAGTAATCATTAAAATGTGTAAACAGTACATAATATATAACACAAATGAGTTAATTGTATGAAAAAGTAGCGGCACTGGTCTAATGCTATTAACGGCTTGAGGATTTGTTATGCTAACCACAACACCTTCTATCTGCCGGTTGGCACTATCTTCGCCAACAGACTGCGGTCACTCGGTGAGTATGGCTCGATTGCGGGCTGATGTCATGAAATTTTGTTTAATAATATTTGAAAATGTAATTTTATTTTCAAATTAATACATATACAATTTATCATATGGATATTTTCAATTGGAAAAGGACAAATAGATTAAGTTGCCTAATTCGGGTTTAATGCTGACAAATCAGCTACTAGCCACGCCGAGAACAAAAGGAAATTGTGTAGACCTATAGGTTTTAGTTTAGGCTTTATTAACAGGCTATTAAAATTATTTTATGACTATGTTCTCGATTTCAATTCAAACACTTTTAACTCAAGATGTTTTTACTTTCTCTAAGTCCTTAATATGTACACACACCTAAAGAGTAAAATGAGAAAACCTTAAAAATGTATCAATCATTCTTCAAGAATCTGAACTCGTTAGTGCTTACTGTTTAGTACTCATTGATACTTCTACAATCCCCTTAGAAAATAAATATATAACACCCACACAAAAATTCCTGAGAAAAGGAAACAAAAATTATTTTCAAAATATAGCTAAGTTTCAGAAATAAGGACAAAACAGGCCATTATAAATTATTTCTTATAAAAAATAAGAACATAACCTTTATTAACCTTAGATATATATTTATTCGAGCTCCGGTTCTTAAGCACTTCACTCATTGAGTTTCTGTTCCAGTTCTTTATAATTAACTATGAATTTCTATTATCGGTTCTGATTTGCATCCCTAGTTTTCAAATACCTAAGTTAAGTGTACAAGTAAGTTGAATTATTGAAATTTTATTGCTTGAACCAGAGAAACTATAATATCCTCTTCATTATATTGGAATGTAAGGTCAAAAAATGTCAGAATAAGAAAAAAAGGTAGGATTTTACATGTATAGATAAATTATATCATTAAAGCTACATAAAAATACACTGACTGTTAAAATATATATTTACATGAATTGTTTTATGCCCTAAGTAGTGTGACAGCTTTAGTAAATGCATCCAAACATTATTAAATATAGTTAAATGTTTGACTAATTTGACAACTCCAAAACTGAAGGATATTTACAATTTGTGGGAGTTTTGGCACTTAGCGGAGAAACATAAAAATATAAACTAATCCCCCTATATGTAGTATTTAGTATGTAGATGTGTGTATGCAGTGGCATAAAGAAAAATTAATAATACGGGGGGAAGGGGCGGGTTGCATAGAGTATATTAAAGCTATTAACAATGTACTTATTTAATTAAAAACTAGAATTTAAGGGACACTTAAAATTTGTAATGGTACACCTTTTGATTATCAGGTATTAAGCCTGGTCTAGAAATTTAGCCTATGAATTGGACTCATTAAGTGATATTTGTGGGGGGCAAATGGTTAGCCCGGCCACCTTTGACTCTTTGTCTATATGTCAAATGCTATCAACATTTATATGTGGAAAGTTGAAACACTGGAAGACATAAAAAGATAAAAAAATATATATATATTCTTTCTGTAAAAAACAGGAGAAAAAAGTTTAAAATGAGTAAGACTAATTTCAAATGTCAGTATACATGTCCTAATAGTTCAAAATAATGATTTAAGATTTTGGACAAATTTATTGTTATGGAGGTAGTATAATTTTCTCTTTGATGATTAGACTAAGACTAAAATATACCTATTCTAAAATTCTGCAAGCTATATACATAAGAGATTAAGCTAACAATAATTCTGTAGTGCTTCTTAACAAAATATATGTAATGGTAAGTTTTTTACAAAATGAGATTTCAATATTTTTTTTCAACGCTCGCCAACTTAAATTTTATGCTGGAGTTTTAAAATGAGTAGTTAATTAAAAGAAAAAGGAGGATCAATCTTGCCCATGTTTCTTAAGAGGGACAATTATGCATTTTCAGTATCACTATTATTTTATAAGTCAAATAGTGTTGAATCGAGAATCAAAAGAGACTAACACATGGATGGAAGGAGTAATTTATATAATAATGTTAAAATAACTTGATAACTGCAAACATTAAATTATTGATACATTGATATGCATTTCAAAAACTCAAGTGTGGCTAACTTTAAGTGGTAGTAAGAGTCGATAAACAAAAATCATATTATTAACAAAGCTTAATTTGATCTTCAAAAAAGTTATAACTTTGGTGACCACCTAAATAAGGAACTAGTGCTTAAAAAGTATCAGGACTATGTGCACAAAATCTAATGAAAAGTAAATTCTTTAATATAAATAAAAAAATTTGGGTAACTTTTTTAAATATATATTTTATTATTTAAAATATTCCATCTAATGTGATACCATTTATGAAAGTATACCAATAATAAGTTATCATATCTAGCTAAGTATTTGCTATATTGTACAGGGACTAAACATTACCAGCATTACATTATAGTGGTAGGTTTGGGAACGACAGTGTTGACCATGTTTACTCAAAATATGTTAATTGGTTAAAAAGTATATTTGTACAAAGATACAATTAAACACTACTAGTTATATATGGAATAAGAAAAACCACAAAACCAATTCTTTTAGAATATCCTTAGGGATCAGAAATTGGTGTAAGGACTAGTGTGAATATGTTTTATTTATATATCTTTTATTTTTAAAGATTATTTTTTAATGCCTTCTTTGCTTTATTTTAAATCAAGTTGTATATTTTAGTGTTTAATATTTTTTGCTTTCATGACAATTTTAATGAACATAATTGTATCTTTGTATGAGGTTTTGGTCATGTAAACGTGTAGTTTTGAAATATATATTTTCCAATTCATCCTAATTAGTATTTAAAAGGGTTATTTTATTTTTTATATGTTTCTAATCAATATGCTTTACTTACATAAAATTAAGATTTGTATGCGTAACTTATTCGCACAAGGAGCTATTCTACTTTTATACTATAACATACTATGATGAAAATTCACAGATCTAAAATATCATCCACTACATTCAGTCAAATTAAAATGTTTCTAAAAATTAATGTAGGACCTATATAACAAAGTTTTGAGCGAAGTGGTGTTGGAAATAAAGCTAATAGGAGCTACCAATCAGCCACGAGCAAACACTAATACAGTGCGTGATGGTATGTAAACCTGAAACAAATAAATTCATACATTAAAAATCAAAAAATTGAACTTAAGTGTTGTTCATAGTGAGAGAACTAAACTATTATAATTATAACAATTTGTGGCCAACATTTAAAAAAAATTAATTTTATGGGTACAGGTTGGTGAAATTACAGATGGCAGCTGTTCACAGAAATGTATTTAAATATATTTGAAAAATTACACCTAGGAACAGGAAACGAACCAGAAGGACTTGGCTTACCGCACAAATGCTTTACCACAGACTGTGAGCTATGCAGGATTAATCCCAGGCTCAGACATTCGGCTCTCATAGTTTAAAGTAAAGTCTGTGTTGGAGATATTAACTTACCAGCCACTTTGAGCTATATAATCGGACACGCTGCCAATGGTAGTTCGGTGTTGGTATTTAAACTATGAATGATGAATGACCGTGAACATCGGACAAATTTAAAAAAATACTTTGTTAAAGACAAACCTTATTAGATAAGTAAATAAATGGTTCTTAGAAAATTTAAAATAATGCTTGCCACACAATAGAGGTTTATTAGGAAAATGGGCTGACCTTGATTTGTAGTGCATGTGTTTTAAAGTATGGTACAGAATAAAATTATTAGAAGCCTGTTCTGAATATTAGTGTCAGACAGATATTGGCAAACTGTTACAGACTCCGTTTACATTCTTTAAAATTTACATTTATAATACAAGTGCTTGGATTAAAATGACTGTGCATGGTATGTTAAAGTTTGAATTAAAGTTTTATGAGTAATGTTCAATGTTTGTCTAAATTATACCATAATGACTGCAAGGTTGACTGTCCATTCAAGAGCATCTATAAATTATGGAGAAAGGGAAATTACCTTGAACTTGATTACAAAAATACACAGCCACAACCATTACAATAAACTCTAATTATATGTATTAACACGTGCCTGTGTCCTGTTAAAAAGCTGAATGGATTCAAATTGAATATCCAATAAAATTATTACTTTATTTCCAACAATTTAGGCTTTGCTACTTGATTTCTTGTATCAAAAGATTTTAACTATGAATATAATACAAATAAATTATGTCTGAGATATGATAGTTACTAACCATTAGAGAATTTTGACGATTTGCAAAATGTTCAGGATAGGTGTAGTGGGGGACATTGTTGTCCACTCGTTTGAAGCCACCAAATTGCTCATCATCTGAATTAAGGCAAACTTTGTAAGTTCCTGGTATTTCAACACCAATACGATAATTGGTGAAGCTCTTTGTAGGATGGAAGTTGAATATGAACACTAAATCAGCTCGTTCAAACACAATCACCTTGTCATCTTCATGTTTCCAGCTTACATATGCCTAGAAGTAATTAAATAATTTAGTTACATTCATTAAAAAAAACCTTAAATGACCAGTATAGAATGTAAAATCCTTAACTATTAATAAATGACATGACTAATCTGAAAAGATTTAACCTTAAAAAAAAGTTCATTGTGTCTTACTGCCAGATCGAGTTATACATTTATGTAGTAATTAAACTAATGGTTTTAGAAATTAGGAAGGTTATATTTAGAGGAGGTGTATCCGCATTTGTGTGGAGGGAAAGTGATAATCATTTTGGAAAAATCACACTCATTACACCCGACCGAGATTCAAATTTCGATCTTCCCATCATTGGTAGTTTAGTCTACTGCGAGAGTAGCACTTTAGACCATTTGGCCACTGAAGTGGGTAGTTAATAAAATGCTACACCAACACTCCTATGCAATGCGATTACCCAAAATTGTCCGTATGGTGTATGTAACAAACATAATAAATAGTATAAACACACAATAACAAACATAATAAATAGTATACACACATTATAACAAACATAATAAATAGTATAAACACATTATACAATTGAAATTGAAATATTTTATATGAATGAGCAAAGTTAAATAAAATAAACCCTATTTAAAAAAAAAATTTAAGAAATCAGACAGTGAAGTTTTACTTGGGAGTTTGATTGATTTTTTTTTAACAATGCATTTTACTTTCCGTTTGGGCTTCATGCAAATTAATTACAGTCAACTCTCGATTCTACGACCTTTCACAGTTCCCTGGAAGAGGGTCGTTATTGGAATTTTAACCAACTTTGTACAACCTCCTACCCTCATACGCAAAAATACCCTAACTATTTCTTGAAGAAGTCCATGATGGATGTCTGCTTCTTCTTAGCGCCAGTTGTCTTGACGAAGTCTTTCACATTATAAAACTGGGGCCACAGCTCTCCGCTAGCACCCTGGCGCTCGCTCTTGAGTAGACGTCCCCGGCTTTCAGGACATCTTTCGTCATGGGGTGTTCTTCAGGCTCTTCTTCCATTTCTTCCTCCCCTCTTCATTGCTGGACTCCCGATGTTCCATGATTATATCGGCGTCATCGAGGGTGCCCCAAACTGTGATGTCATCGTCTTCCTCCTCGTATGTGCAGTCTGGGGCTAATCTCTGCCACGTTTCCTCGTCGCACAGCCGAGTGAAAGTCAGGTGGGCAGACGAAGGTGCTGTTGTTGAGACAGGATGCGGTTCCATGGAGGGGCCCACCTGCGGTTCCGTGTAGGGGCCTGGCTGGGAACTGGCGTCCACTGGCAGTAGGTCGTCTGGGTCTTCGGCGCTGGCAGCAGTGGGAAACATACGAACGGCAGCCTCTTCGTTGACTGGTAGGACAAAGTGGGCATGTCGGAATCAGTTGGCGATTACCGCCGGTCTCACGGCCCTCCAACTGGCGAGGATTCCTTCCAAGGTCCTGAACACGTCCCACTTTTTGACCTCCTTGTCCATGTTGAGATTCCACACCATACTCCGCACAAGCCTCTCGCAGAACTTCACCTTCACTTGCTGAATTATCCCCTGGTCCAGGGGCTGAAGCATGCTGGTTGTGTTCTTTGGCGGAAACACCAGCTTGATGTTCATGAGTTTGTCAAAAGCAGGATGTGCGGGGAAATTGTCTATGAAGAGCAAAACCTTTCTATTTGCGACGTCTATCTTTGAATCGAAGCTTTGAAGCCACCTTGTGAACACCCCCGAGGTCATCCATGCCTTTTTATTAAAATCATAGTCAAAGGCAGGATGTTGCCCTTGAAACCCCGGGGTTTCCCTAACTTCCTGATCACTATGGGCTTCATCTTATCATTGCCGTCAATGTTGCAGCACAGAATGACGGTGAGGCGATCCTTGCTCCTATTAGCACCCTTGCACATATCCCCTTTGACAGCAAGAGTGTGATCTGGCATAAGGTTGTAGAACATCCCAAGCCTATCAGCGTTGTATACATCTTGAGGCTGATAGTGCCTAAGGATGTTTTGGAGCAAGGGCATCCACTCCCTCACCGGTGTTGGGTCGACCGATGTGCTTTAACCAACGACCTTGTGGCTGGACATTCTGTGACGCACTTTGAAACGCTCTAGCCACCCACTTGAACACACAAAGTTTTCTATAACCAACCTCAGGGCAAATTAATCGGCCTTCTTCTGCATCATCGGTACGTTTATAGGCACGTTTTGCACTCTATGCTGGTTGAACCACTTCAGCATAGCCTGCTCCAGATTCATGTGGAGAATCATGAAAAGTGACGACTTCGGAATCCCATGTCGCCGCGCAATCTGTCTTTGTAATCTTCTCATCCACTTCCTGGATGATCTTGTACATCTTAATGAGTGTCAAGAAGGTCCTCTTTCCATTCATTTCATCTAAATTATAAGTTTGTATTAAATAAAAAGAATAGCGTGGGTTGTCAAAAATTGTTCACAAAATCAAACCAAAAATGTAACCAAATCGATAATCGAAATAACAATGGCAAAAATAAGCCTGGCACCTGATGTAGAGGCAGTCGCGCACAGGGAAACATTGTCCTGTTTGTGGGAGGGGGTGGACAGAGTCAAGTGCTATTGGCGGCATTGATGGGTGGTGTCTATTTTTATACCTGACCCACCCCAGCTACTAGTAATAGATCACTCACAAAGATAATCGCAATGCAGCGACCTAAATAAGTGCAACAAACATATTTTACGGCGATTTCCTTAAAATTTTGACCTCTTTTCCCACATTTTTCACGGTTCCCCATAAAAGGGTCATTACTTCGAGAGGGACACTATTCTTGGGGTTGTAGAATCGAGAGTTGACTGTAATTATTTTTATTTGAGTTATTTAACTTGTACTTACTGAACTGACTGATTATATCAGCTCTTGACTAACTTAGATCTAAAAAAGACACAACATCCATCCTTCGGCCGTTAATTCATCACTTTGAAAGGGGAACCCATAATTCACCAATGACACATTTTTAGGCCATGACAAGAATCAAACCCAGGACCTTTAGCTCAGTAGTTAGGCAAGTTACCAACTGGGCAAATGTTTTAGCCAATCAATTAATTAATTTGATTAATTAAAAATTACTAATATGTAGAACACCATATACCTTACCACCATATACCATATATATTAGCAATTAGCTTGATTTAAGGTTTAAATAAGGGGATTTTTAGAAGAAGTACACTCATCATATGGGGAGAGAACCATAGTTATAAATAAAATGTGGAAAAACCACACCCAGTGCAGGGAGCCAAGATCTTAACCCAGACCTCTCAGTCACATGCAATTTATTTTATTGAGCTACTGATGTGTGACCACCAGTGTGGGGAGATTCAAGAGTTCAGTGAAGAAAGAAACAATATAGGTGTGTAGCTTGCAGCCTTAGGTAATCTAAAGCATGCAAAGATGAAGTAAGCATAAGAACTCATATTGTCAATTGTTTTAAGTCAGCAATTACATTCATGTCCCAGGTAATGTTTTCAAAAACATAGATTGTTTTGCCAATTAGCATAACATAGAGTATTTATTTATTTACACTATTTATCCCGATTCCTAACATGTAGCTCAGAACCTAGATAAAATAAAATAAATATAATTAAGATTAAAATTTAAATTTAAAAAATAATAGGGTATTAGTAAAACTAGTAACTTAAGGGAAACACCCCTCACTTTTTGGTATATAACAGCGAGTTTTAGACCCTTTCAGGAGAGGATGAGACAAGTTAGAGTTATAATACTGAAGATAGGTCAGGGCGCGAAACTGCCAAGTAGGAACATCGATAGACGGAGGACCTTTTTCTAAACTCTTCCAACTATTTCTAAAACCTACATCACCTTTAAACACTCCTATAGTAAATAATTTATTTAAATTAACAAAATCAAAACTAACCCCACAATTATTTTCCACTGCCCAAACATCCCACTATGCCACCTTGACACTTAACCCCACGAGTTGAGAGAAGCAGCAACAATAGATAATAAATGTTTAGTAACAACTACACTTACTGACTGAGAAGCTTCAGTTTACCCATGAGAGGAAAGGCGTATGTACCAAATTGAAAATATTAGCCTCCACAAGGAATTCCTAGTTATTTGAGTGAATGGTCTAACTGGAATAAATTAATCAAGTATTGTATTTAGTTATTTTTAGCGTCATACTGTCCATTCAGGTTATGACTACTAATTACACTAATATGTTAGGGGTTAGGGAAGTTTAATTTAGAGGAAGTATATCCTCATTTTCATGGACGGATGGTGAAAAACCATTTAAGAAAACCACCCTCAGTACACCCAATCAGGATCGAACCCTGATCTCCTGGTATCCGGCAGTCAAGTCTAGTGCAAGAGTAGCTAGCACCTTAGACCACGTGGTCACCGAAGTGGACAATTATTGTATTAAAGGCTATTTTATTTATTTATTTATTTTTGTTTATTTATAACCACAATGTACTGAAATAAAGATTTCTAAGCAATAGTTTCAAACAGACAAATCTCATTATATGAAATTCATGAATTATTTAGAAAAGATAGTTTAGTAAAATTGACCTAGTAGATAGAACAAAGTGACTAAACCAATTTAGATATTTTTTGACATTAGATAAGTTTTTTTTATTATTTTATATTTTGAGGTATTTGACGTACACTTTCTAAGCCAACTGTGTATATAAAGAGATGAGAATTCTATGCATGAGAGCGAAATGGCATACAAATTTTGACTAGAAAGGTATTTTCACAAACTTTCCAGGGTTCTCTTACATGCCACAATTGATATAGAACCAACAGCTTTCTACCCTCTCCCTTCCCCCAAAGGAAGTTGTGTTATGAAATTTTATCACTCAAGCAAAATCCTTCAACCCAAGCTTGGTTTAAACCCACGAACATTGGGTCCTGAGGCAAACCCTTTACTCAAAACCATAAAGGTTGATTGATAATAATGTTAATAAACACTATTAAATTACCAAAAATAAATCACAAAGTCCAAATGTTTGTGAATTTGAGACAGCGCATTTATGACTCCCCAACTTAGCCACCTAGTGCAAAAACATGGGAATTAAAAACTAAATTAAGATTAGATACAGAATCTAATTTAAACTTAAATTTGTAATAAGACATATTCTTACTGGGTTTTTGTGAAGCCATCCAAACCGTTCCTCAAGCTTATTCATTGCCTCATCAAAAGCATTCAGATATTTATATTTTAAATTGCCATCATCAACGAGGTGCCACTGACGTCTGGCATAATGATAAGAATCATTGTTGCCAACTCGAGGAAAATCTAGCCATTCTGGATGACCAAATTCGTTACCTGCAAAAAATATATAAACATATATATATGGGTTTTATGAAATAGGTGAAACATAATAAACCAAAAGGTAGGAAATAAATATATATTAAAAATGAATAAAGACATACAGTAATTAATTTTGGTTTCCTCTATTCATTTGCTCTCTGGGCTAATAGTTACGTTGAGTGGATAGGTATCCTCCAACCCAAATATCACTTTTATGGGTTAATAAACAAAGTTTGTTAGACACCTTGTCAGTTGATTTAATCTTGTCCTAATTTGTTCATTCAATTGAATATGCATGAAATAGATAAACTATTGGTTTGAGTTGGTGAAAGAGGCAATTTAATTCCTTAAAATGTTAGGTGTGTATGAAAACGAACATTCAGATCAAATTAAATGAGAAATGGAGACCATGGGCAGTAATATGAGTATTGTAATATAGTGAGGCTTTTGCATTCTAAAATAATCTACAGTTAAAAGGGTTTTATTTATAAATAAGTATCTTAATCAATTACTCAAATCTAACAAATATAAAGTGCAGAAGAAATTGTGTTTTTCTAGACCTTGCAATAGTTAATATTTATGATAGAAATGAGAATAAAACAAGGGTATTTTGTTCTAAGAGGGATTGTTATATTGTATATTAAGGGTCTGCGAGCTTGGTTTTTTTCATTCGAGCCAAGTATTTCTAAAAGCTCCTGAATTCGAGTCGAGTTAGAGTATATTCATAATTTTAAAATGTTAAAAAGTATATTAAAACACATGTTCTTAAAATATAAATTACAATCAGAGAGTAAAACTTTTGAAAAAAAAAATGGAAACATTGGTTTTTAAATTATAAATAACAGTTATAAAACACAATTTTAAAATAAGAACACTAATGTCTTTAAGGATATTAAAATTACACTAACAAGAACACTAGTTTGGTTTTTCGGGAATATTACTTTCTCATTTATGTCTCTTCATACGAATAAGTAATATTCACGAAAATTAAAAACAATGCGAAACTGTGGAAGTTTGAAGAAAATACAGAAGTGTGTTTGTTTATATCCAGGCCTAACCTAAATATCCTTTCAGCTTGGCTTCCTTTACTGTCACTTTACATTATTGTAGAGTGTTTCTACAATGTCTTGATAAAAAGTTAATAAAATCAGCATTTTAATAAACTAATATATCCCCAAAATATGCTTCAGTAATGTAATTTAAACATAAGAACCATAAACAATTAGAAATTTGAGTTTATTATTCCTTAGTGTAATTGTGCATATTCACGTCTTCTGTTCAATTTCTATTCCTCTATGCACAGTTGCACATGCGCGTTGTAGGGGCTTTCGTTAGACATTATCTTATTAATAAATTTACTTCAATTCAATGTTTAATGCTTATAAAAGTCGATGCTGATACTTTAGAATAAAAATAATATGACTAAAATAATATTTCTAACAAACAATATGAAAGAGTAAATGCTTTTTTAATATAATTGTGTTAAGTTTGATAAAATGTATATTGCAATAAATAAGATCAACATTGATTTTAAACAGGTTAACCAACATAATTCTACAACTAAATATTAACTACACTAGAGCTAGTTTTGTAGCTAAATGTATACAAGTTTTAAATATCTTAAGTTTGAAAACATTTACTAGAATAGTATATTCTTGATATTACATTTTTAATTTAACATAAATGATTATTTTAGATAGGGACCAGATAAAAATAGTAAAAAGAATCATTCGATTATTATTAATCTTCTTATCTATTTTTATTTTCATTGCTTTGTCATGGCAATACAAGTAAACAAATTCAATCAAGTATAATTCAAAATGGATGACAATATTGAATAAATTTACTGGTCGAAAGTGGTTTAAAAGCTCGATTACATTATTAATGTGAAAATTGAAATTAATTTTTAACATTGTGTTAAGTAATTGAATGACTTATAATTGGAAATGCTGATATTATCTCAATTAAATAAACTATGATTACTATTGCGTTTTAAAAATTGATTATTAAGTACATCAAGTGGAAGCTCGAAAATGACGATCTTACAAAACTTTCGATCTTGAACTTGAGCTTAAGCGACAAGCTCGGCTCAAAGCTCGAAATACAAGTACTCGCAGAGCCCTACTGTATATACCAGGCTATTTACTTAAAATAACTATGATTACACATTTTGGTTATCATAGGTTTTAAAATACATATTAAAATAAATGGTATAAATAGAATATATGATAGCATGTACAAACTACTGTAGAGTAACTAACATTGACAAAGTTGAATATGTTTATCTTATAGCTGACAAAATTAAATTCATGTCAAAAGGGACAGCTGCAGAATACACATTTTAGTACATGAAAATATATGACTGTTAAAAAGGGGTCTAATACATGTAAGTTTATTCCTTTGGCGAGATGAATAAAATTCTACTTGCTCCTAAGGAATAAAGGCTATATTTTATTAGCCCATTCTTATTTTTTATAATATTTAAATAGTAATTTTACAAAATAAAGCTACAATAAAACATTTTGAAAAACTCACAAAAACCATACCAACATAATTGAGCTATTGAGGTACTTTTTCTTAGAAAAAAGTTATCTAGGGAAATTCAATTTTGTTTAACCACATTATGAAATATTAGTATTTTTTTAAAAATCAATTACTTTAAAATATACAGTGGGTTTAACTATCAGAATTATTTCTTTAAATTACCTTATAAAATAGATTCTAAGTGCAAACTTACCTATGAAATTCAAATAAGCCTCTCCACCTAAAGCATGAGTAACAAGTCTAATCATTTTATGCAGCGCGATACCACGATCTATAATAGGTGATGGTTCAGAGTTGGTAGCCATATGTGTATACATTTCCTTGTCCATCAACCAAAAGGCAATAGTTTTGTCTCCAACTAAAGCCTAAAAATGAGCATTTCATTAAAAAAATTATTACAATTAAAAACAGAGTTTTCAAAATTTATAGTAAGAATTTTCAACCACAGCTTGTTATAATAGGTAGAGATGAGGAAAAATGTTTAAAGAAAGTTCACTCATACTATAATGAAGAGAGAGTGAGAAAACCAGTGAAAATCACGCATGGAAAACCATTAAAAGTATACACAACCTGAATTTGAACATTGACCAAGGTGGCCAAGTGCAATGTGAGACTAACATCTTAGATCATACATATGGGTCCAAGTAGAGTGATATACAGTATTAGTCTTGGGAATATTATAATAATGTATAAATATTGTATCAATATTTTAATAAAGAAATAAAATTCACACTTAACAAATCTAAATCATTTAGGGAACAATCATAATATTAATTCAATCACAAAGTGATATTAATTACAGTCAATTAATAATCAGGTATTACCACAGCTTAGTAACCCATTGTGGTGCACCCCAAGGGACGAGGGCAAATGGAACAATTGCCACCTCAAAACCCCTAAATAATTTTCAAAAATTTCCCAAACTAAGACCATGCTCAATGGCTTCTAGGGGTATGTAATTTTCAAAAAAATCTCCATGCAAAGACCATTCCAAATAGGTTCTAGGGTATCAATTTTTTTTAAATGTCCAGCAGGTACATAGACAGGAGGTGGGTGGCTTTGGGGACTTTGGACACCTCCCTTCTGGGAAGGAAAAAAATGAAGGAAAAGAAAATGGAAAAAAATTATAAGAAAAAATTAAAAAAGAAGATAAATTAAAAAAAACTGAATATTGATGTACCTCTGTAAAGGACTAAAGGGATAAAAAGAAAACCTTTTCGAAGGATTTCTTATCCTTCGCGGGCTACCATGGTAACTTCCTTCCCCTCCCTTGTCATATATAACCCCTTATTACAACAGAACTGGAGTCAGTTGTATCTGTGATTCATCCGCAAATAAACGAAATGGTAATGTTTCTAGATAGTCTATTCATAGACACCTGCAGTGTTAGCATTAAAATTTCCTTTAAGCCAGTTTCAGAAGAAAGATCTGAAATTTTAGAATGATTGGCACAAAGATAGGAATGGCTTGCTTACTTTAAGCTTAAGGATTGAGCTTACTGTAAGTATTGCAGTCTCTTTGCATTAAAATGTGTAGGGAACTTAGGTGACCTGTCAGTATGGATGGCCTCATTGGTAGAACAACAGTTTATAAAGTGGAGGTATGTTGTGGAAAAGTTTCAGGACCACTCAAAAAGAAGTTACCATAGGTCGCCAATAGATTTTGCCGATAACTTTTTGAATGTGACTTCAGATAAAATAGACTACTATTTTGGATAGTAAGATAAGGAGATAGCAATAAGAGAATAGAGATTATATTATACCCATCATAAAAGCAATCATATTTTGTGGAGAAAATGATCTTCCCCTCCAAAGGGATAGTGACCCTATCACTCTTGAAAAGTATGAGAAAAAAGATGGAAAGTTCATGGCTTTCATAAGGTACTAAGTGAACAATGATGAAAAACTAAAGAACCACATACTTCATGGCTACAGGAATGCATCCTACTTCAGACCGGAAATTCAAAATGATATTATAAGCAAATTCAAGAAAAATTAGCCAAAAATATCAACGGTGCAGTGTGTTTCTCTATTATTGGAGACGAAAGCCTTGATCCATCTAGTCAGGAGCAGTTCTTACTGTGTATTAGATACATAACAAATGAGGACCATCCTTTACCGAGAGAAGATTTCATAAACTTTTCCCACTAACAGAAACACTTATCCATTAAAACACTAAACAATCAGGGAGACATAACACAAACTTGTCTAACCCCTTGTTCAATGTCAAATCATTTGCTTAAAGCTACATCCAACCTAACGGATACTTTACTTTCATCAAACACAACCATAATTGCATTTATTAACCATGCATCCACACCATACTCTCTCAGAAAATTCCATACTTTACCTCCATTACTGTTTCCAGCCTGTGTGTTTATTCAAGACATATATTTTCCACTACTGGCTTGCTAAGCCTGTCATAGCTTAAATATGCCTTATAATATAACTCGAGAATAGAACAGGCAACATATTAAGACCCCAGCCATTAATTCATCGTTGTGAAAATGTAAGCCCACATTTCACCAATGATAAATTTTTCGGCCATGCCGGGAATCTAGCTCGGCAGACGGCGCAGTAGACAGACACACTACCGACTGAGCTAAGGTGTTGGATAGAACATTCCATAACATACATTTACTCACCCGATTCAACATTTTGTGTTAATACAATCTTAGTTAAGTAAAAAAAAGAAGATATCTTGGTTATGCATGACATAATGGACATGAAAAAATAAATATTATTTGTCAGTGGTACCAAGCTTCAAATTACTTTTTTTTCATTAAATTTTATATAATTTCATATTAACTAAAATTGTATATTTTTAAAAATTCATGAATTTGAATTTGAATTCAAGAAATATAGGATTTGACCATCTTTATTAATAACCAATTTAGAATGATTACCTATAAAGTAACATATAAATATTGCACTTGATCCATCAATAGATAATCAATATATAAAACTTTGTTTTAAATTTTAATATTCCTTTTAGACACTATATTTTATTTACATAGATTTAATTAAGTTGCAGATAGACCATTTTGTCAATAATACCCATAGCACTAGAGAAATAGACACAGTAAATAAAGTATTCGATAAACTATGTGAACACATAACGGTAATACTTGTTAGTCACATAAATAATGAGGTTTATATAATTGAATGACACACTGACAGGGAGTGGTCAGATAACTATGTTGGTAGAGCGGCCAGTATGTAAATCTAACTAGGGTTAAAATCTCTGTTTGATATCATTTTTCTGTATTTTGTATTCACACCATCTCTCTATCAGAATGTCATCTGATGTCTTTATTTCAATCTGTGTATATATGTTTACCTTGTTATTTAGAGAAAATCTTATGCAAGAAGGTTAAAGTAGTGTTCTAATTTTATATATATTTTTTATGTAATGAAAATATAAGAAATAATATCATAAATGTATTAATTAAATTCCAAGGGTATATAAATAGACCTGTCACCTGATCATGAGATTCTGCATAGGCAACCGTATTTTCCATCCAACGCCTGTTTGTTAGAGTGTGAACGATGTTACCCATCTCCCAATCATCATCTTTCACTTCTTTCAATAACTTGATCCACTTGTCTGGAATGGCCATCGCCAACCGATAGTCAAATCCTATGCCACCTTCTTTAACTGGACGACAAGTAGCTGGCATACCCGACACATCCTGTAATAAATAGAATGGTAATATACATACCCACCTTGATACAAAACTAGTGGATTATAGATCCCTACAGTTGTTTGGGAAGAGAGCAATGTGATGCATCTAGGTTAAAAGTTAAGTTGAATAGCCTACACAATTTCCTGGCTATTAATGCTACAGTATACATTTTTGATTTAACATACTAAAACAAACCAAAACTAATCTGGGCACGAGCTTTCACAAGTCACCGATGGATTCCTCAAGTGGTTTCCTGTTAGGACACCTGTGGCTTGTGAAAGTATGTGTATTGTTTATAAATGTGTTTTTGTTTATGCTATCGAGTTAGTTCAACAATTTATACTGTAAAGTTACTGCCCAGGAAGTGTGCTGGTCATTACTGATTACTTTTAGCCATGATAAGTATATTTGAAATTTAAGCTTATAATATTTAATTGAAATATATATTTACCTCTGCAATAGTAACTACATCAGGGTAGAGCTCATGGAGCATAAAATTAGCGAGCATAAGGTACACCACAGCCTCAGTATCGACATTTAGGCCAAAGTATTCATCATAATTTCCACTGAAACCTTCCCCAATCCCTCGGGAATGATACAGCATTGATGTGACACCATCAAACCTTATCAAGTTATTAACAAATGAAATTAATTTTGCATGAATTCATCAATTAATATGTAGTTTATTAGAGCATATTACAACACAACTATTTATTTTATCTAGTAGAAATATGGTTGTAGGCGTTAAAAAATAAGATTATTTTTTGATGAAATCAATAAATATGAAACTAGCATATGGTTAAATAAATTAATTGCAATAAATAAAACAAAACATATTTACCCTAAAGTCATTACATAGGTTTGTACAAATTTTAAATATTAATGTAATTAGTTACTAGCTTTATAACTAGAGTTGGGTCAAATCCACTATTTAAAGAATCTAAATCTCCAATTTACCTTTGAATCCCGAATCCTGGAAAAAATTATTAGCACAAGGAAATATAAATATTATTATTATTTTAGCACCGCTTCTTACTACCTGTTCGGGTTATACGCTTTAAGTACTAATTACGCTAATGGATTAGGAATTGGGAATGTTTAATTAGAGGAAATGAACCCGCATTTGCGTGGAAAACCATTTAGGAAAAACCACCCCCAGTTCACCCGACCGAGATTCGAACCTCGATCTNCAGTTCATCCAACCGAGATTCGAACCTTGATCTCCTCGTCCTCAGCAGTCGAGCTCAACACGACTAGCGCGTTAGCCACCTACGCCACCGAGGCGGGTGAAATATAAATAGTAATAAATGTTAACATTCGTTCTATTAATCAATTTCTTATAACATTCATACATTCAGTTAAGTGTTAAATTAATGGTCGAAGGCTGGGTTGTGAAGTTTATCCTATAATAATAATTAGGTAGCCAATTAACAACATTAAAGCTCTAAAACAAATTTCAAATGAAAAATTGAAAATATATCATTTATGAGTCTCGAATTTGAAATTTTCTCAAAATCTCAAATATCCTTAAGGAATCGAGGGTCCTATCCCCCGTTATGACTAAATAAGTATAAAAAAATGTTCACCTAAATTAACCTCTGTATATTATTTCCATTTACAGTTATTTAAAAACATTAAAAATACACAGATGCACTCAAATCGAAACATTAAAAAAATAGTAATTATATGCCAGTTAAGTAATCAAAATATGTTAACGGATAAATTAAAATTGATTTAAATTTAAATTTCCTTAATTAAATACAAATAGATTTAACATGACCCCCTATTCTGAACACAAAGTGACATGCAGCACTGGTGAAAAAGGTTTTATTGTGCTTGGCAGCTGAATCACAAATGTAGCCGACCAACACAACCACACTTGTTGGTAATAAAATACAATTTTTCTCGAGTATTTCAATGAGTATTGAGAAATGTCACGCATGTAATGTCCAGATTTTCTAACAAGGATTGTATTCTGTCTACTTCACGGAAACCGCGTGCCTTATACATTCCATTTTAAGATTGACAAGAGTTAGTCCATAGTGCAATCCCAGTGAGTGAAATTTAGGTATGATTGAAAACCACTAACCTAAATCCATCAAAGTTGTATTCTTCAATGTACCACCGTAAATTAGACAGTAAAAATCTCAAAACTTCATACCTATAAGAAAAAAACACAATATCAGTTTTAAACACAAGATTTTATTTTATTTATTTAGCACCGCATCTTACTACCCGTTTGGGTTATACGCTTAGGTATTAATTACGCTAATGGGTTAGGAATTGGGAAGGTACAATATAGAGGAAGTGAGCTCACATTTGCGTGGAGGGAGAGTGGAAAACCATTTAGGAAAAACCGTCCCCAGTTCACCCCAGGGAGATTTGAACCTCGATCTTCCAGTCCTCGGCAGTCTAGCCCAACACGAAACTAGCGCGTTAGCTAACTACGCCACAGAGGCGGTTAAGATTTTATTATTATTATTATTATTTGGTACATGGGTAAAATCATTTTCATATTAAGGAAAATATTTTACAACAGATTTTATGTGTGATGCATTTTTATATTATGTTTATTTATTTTCAAATTTTAGACAAGACAAATCCCCTTTTTATTGCTAAAGAAAAACATAGCTAAAGAAAATAAAAATATTTTACAACACATTTATGTCTGAAACAAAAACTGTTTATTATTGTTAAGCCATGTAAACTATATCATTTACTATCTACATCTATTTTAAATTGTAGACATGACGAATTCAATTTTTATAGATATCATAAAAATTATTAAGTATATCCATATAAACTACATAATTAGAAATGATCATGCAGCATTTGAAAATTAATGAATAAAGTGAAAATTAAATTTAAATATTTTTTGAGAAATGGCACCTGGACAGGAGACTTGAAACTAGAACCCTTGTTTTGATGCACAAATGGTACTATCACTGAGCTACCCAAAAATTGCATCAAGGGCAAGGGTACAAAGTTACTTGTTTTTAAAGGCAAAGCCTATTAGGGATATGTGAGATGGTCTTCTACTAAAATATTGTTTTACATCCAATATTGTTTCCAGCCTCTGGTCCGGGTGAGTTTATTATTATTATTATTATTATTATTATTATTAATACCCATTAAGGTTATACACACTTACATTAATTGAAATGGTAGGGTGATTGTGAGATGAAATGGAGGACCTACAGTTTAACGTGGAATCCGAACCACTTAGGAGACCTGGTACTCCTCAAATTCACAAGTTGTGATTAATATACGCCTTGTCAGAGGTGAAGGAAGGGTTTGACGATCAGATAAATCTGTGCCGGGACTGAGGATTGCACCTTGGACTCCCAGCACAGAAGTCTGACACCTTACCCCTAGACCACCAGGTCACCCCAGTTTTTTATTCAAGTCATATTTTTCGCTACCAGCTGGCTAGGCCTATCATAGCTTCATATGCCTTATAATCTAACTTAAGACTAGGAGAGGCACAACATCCAGTCCCCTTCTGTTAATTTATCAATGTGAAAGGGTAAACCCACATTTCCCTAATGATAAATTTTTCGGCCATGCCGGGACCTTTAGCTAAGTAGGCAGATACGCTATTGACTGAGCTTAAGTGTCGGATTCTACTAAGAGATATTGAGTTTGACTCCTTTTTATGTGATTTTTAACACATACACTATTTATTTCATGGTTTAATTTAAGGAATTACCATTATATTTTTAAAATGATTTTATTGGCTATAATTTTATTAACATGCTTATATTTACTCTGAGTAATTGAAAAGGCGGCTATCCCACAAGGAGTGTTCTCCTCTTGCCCCATCATGAAAGAAGCAGCTGTTAGTTCCATCAAACTGATTCAAGCCATCCAGAACATTTTTAGAAGCATGGGAGTGTACAACATCCAATAATATATACAAATCATTTTGGTGGGCCACATCAATCAATTGTTTCAATTCATCTGGTGTACCATAGCGGCTGGAAAAATGATATGGGTAACTTGAAATCTTCATTATAGTAATAATTAAATTTAGTATGAAAATACACAAATAATGAAAACCAAGCTTTATAAATGTATTTTTAACAATGATTAAATAATAAGATTCTGTGTGTTTGAACAAATAATTTATTATTATTTATATAAAATATACAATTACAAACAATTAGACTTAATATGGAAAACAAAGAAATAAAATAAGTGCTAAGTAAAACAATTTTTATAATGAACAAAGGAAGATGGAGCCCATATATTTTGTTCCTCCACTTATTCTCGACCGTTGTAAAAACTAGAAGATTTTGTTTCATTTAGTCGTACATGACAGGTGATGTTAATTTGGTGACTATAGTCAAAACATTTCAAATAATTATTTGTAGTTGATACTATTGACAAAGCGTGTGAAAACATGTTCTCATTATGGCCTTGTGTGATTAATTACTTTATGCCAAAATATATGTAAGGTGCTAAAATAACACTTACTGTTAGTGTTGGCCTTGGCCATTGTCAATGCTAAAGATCAATAATAAACTGAGACTCAGGTGATATAAATATTTAAAAAAATCAAGTTTAAATTTTAATAGAGAACCAAATTTCATTTACACATGCAGTGAAAGTTGATAATGTATGAATAATCAAAAATTTACAGGACTTTGGTTTTTCCTTCTCTTAGTGATAACAATCTTAAAATAAAATGAGAAGGAAAAGATGTAAAAATGTAAAATGCAAATAACTCACCTTGAAGCTGCAAAAAAATTTGTAACCTGATAACCAAAACTGGCATAGTATGCATGTTCCATAATGGCCATAAGCTGAATGGCATTATAACCTAAAACAATAGTGATTTTTTATTTAAATAATTAAGTGATACATGAAGATAAGGTTATGTTAATTGGTAAATAAACACAACTATTAAAAAATTAATCTTAGTACTATTACTCTGAACCAAAGTGGTTAAACTCACATGCTGCACCTGTTTTCTTCTGGCTAACTTAACTAAATTTTTTTTTAGATAAATCATAGAAAAGGCATGATAAGCAGGCTTGAAAAACTTATGGCTCAACCATCCCAATAACCATTTGGTACATCCATAATACTATTCTATTGTGTACTTGGCTTATACTGAAAGATAGAATTCTTAACTTGAGTGATTACACTTTCGTACTATCTCACTAGATACTTTTTTTACCAAACTATAGTGGAACAAAGTAAGGTAAAAAAAGGTAAGTAGGGTAAACGAAGGATGCTTGTGTTCTGGTTTAAAGTAATTTTTTTTAAATATTAAAAAGTTATTTTTTTTATGTTTGATGTAATTTGGAGATTGTTTCGCAAGTCAAGAGAGGTTGGACCATAATGTTCTAAATTAAAGCAATAGCTATAGTTTTATTCAATAAAATATTTAGTTCTAGGATGCAAAGTAATTTCTCCTAATATAATCTTAATTGTAGTCCAAACATTAATAAATATTCAGTTTCAAAAAGAGAAATAGTGAGTCAAAAGTATAGGTAGCTGTGTATAAATCTACTAACTAGATATTTAGTTTTGTCTATAGTTATTCAATAGGCAGTTCCTGCCCCTCTATTTTTTTTCTCAGTGAATTTATGAAGAATCGCTGTTTAAAGCTCTATGTGATAGTTTATTTTTTAGTCTTTAAGGAGTTATTAGTGAATTATCATATAAACTCCATTATGATTTAATCAAATATCATTTACTTCACTTTAAGTGAAATTTACTTTTATTTTTACTTAGTAACAATTTTTTACTAACATAGTAAATTTAAATTACAAATAGTAGCAATACAAACCTGTAATGTTAATTTGGTGAACAATGAACATTATATATTGCACATATCTAATTATTATAAGGATCATATAAAAAATAAGCTATTAAAAATAAATAGTAAGAGGGCTAATACCTTGCTTCACAATGCGAGGTATAATGTTGCGAGCAAATTCCAAATATGAGCCAACCTTTGGCTCTTCTGTAGCTATGCCTACATGACACTCATAGATTCTCAAACTTTGAGGCTTTATTGCTCGTTTATGCTTGAACTGGTATTTCTGTATCAAATATAAACATAACCAATAACTAAGATTTAAGCATTGTAAAATATGTTTTGGAGTTTGGATTATTATTTCAGAATATAGTTATTTTCTTTATGAAATATTATAACACATAAGTGGAGTTCCTAAACTTATGCACTTCGTTTTTAAGGTGCCTACACAAGTTGAAATGTTGTGTTAGATGAATGGTGCTAAAATAAAATTGATTTGACATGTGTGCTTGTTTGAAAGTATAAGTAAAGCTAAACCCTAAACAAGTTCTGCTTATCAAAATAAAACTTTGGGAAAATTAATTTTCAAAACCTTAGAAGCAAATAAAATGGTGATACCACTATCAGTTGTGTGTAAGCTACCTAGGAGTTGAGGCTGCTATTTGTTTTTAGCACTGCATCTTACTACACTTTGGGTTGTACACATATGTACTAATTATGCGTAGTATTAAGGATGAATAAGGTTGAATTTAGAGAAAAGTATCCACATTTGTGTGGAGGCAGTGGAAAACAATTTAGAAAAAACCCTCAGTATACCAGACCAAGATTCAAACACTGATCCTTCCGTCATCAGCAGTCCAGTCGACTGTCGGAATGATGCCTTAGACCTAGCAGCCACCAAAGCAGGTCTTGCTGGTTGTGAGTCGAGGTACCCCAACCACGTATCTACAAATCCACTTAACTCATATCCATTTAAATCAAGGACTTACTGTACTTAAATTGTTTGATTAATGCATAGAGTGTGTCACATATAATACAAACAGCTTATATGCTCACAGGCAGGTCACAAGATCAATGCTAATGTAATAATATTAATTTTAGCAAACATATTAAAATTTATTTAGCTAAAATAATAAAATCTTTGGGATTATCCTACAACAATAGCAGTTTACAATCAGTCTAACATATGCCACAGAGATTTTAATTCATAATCCTTAATGGAATGATAAAGAATATTGGCAAAACCCCACCAAATTTCAACTTTAAAATTTAAAATAAAATCACTTTTGTAATAAAAATAGAGATTAGATGGGGGTTTTATTAATTATCAATGTAAAAAATAGCAAAGGCCTCATGTTTAAAAGAACTATTTTAAATTGCTTACTGTGTACCACAAGAACACACTCATCACTCTTCCCCCCTCAAAATTGCAAGGAACTTGAAATTCATATTACATTTAAAATTATTTAAAGATTTAGCAAAAATTAAGCATAACAATAATAATATTAATAATTCAAATATCAAAAACAATAATTATTATAGTGGTGTTCCACATGGTTGGCCTAAATTATTCAAATAAAAATGTAGACAAGTGTTATATAAATTTTTTAACGAAAACTGATCTATTCAAAACCAGCCAGCCAAATTGTCTATAATTATTTAGCATCCTAATTTGATTGTGTGTATTAAACACTTTTTTCTATAATTCTTAAAAGTACAACTTATGAATGTGTGAAATTCCAGGCTTCCACCGTGGTTCGGATCCCACGTCAAACTGTAGGTCCTCCATTTCATCTCACAATTAACCTACCATTGCACATTAGCGTAAGTACGTATAACCCGAACGGGTAATAAGACGCGGTAATAATAATAATAATCTTAAAAGGGATCAAATAAAATGTTTGACCATCTGTTAGGTTAGTTTTAGTTAAGGTTTGGTTTGGTTGGCTAGGTTAGGTTACCTTTAGTAAAGCCTTTATGATATATTTTACAATGAAGCATAATGTTTACAATTAAAATAAAAACTGACATTTCAAAAGTATATGGAATGGAGACAATCATTTATATATTTGATTAAAAAAATTTATCTTGAAGGAATATATTAAAATAATACTTTTTTAAATTGTTAAGTATTTGTTGTAAGGACAATTAAGCACTCAGAAGAGATCAAGGGATATCTTATAAAACAGTTAAGTAACCATGTTCAATTGCAAAGTTTAACGTTTCCGAAAAAATTAATTTACTGGTTTTAGCCTTGTTTATAAATAGGAGTTTCAAATTAAAGTTTACATTATATTTTGAGTATGAAAATAAACTTATCATTTCTTTCTTGTATTATTTTGATGTGAGAGACTAAGAGACTACTTTTATACACATGTAAAAAAAACTACAGAGAATAAGTTAACACAATACCTCATGGGATGGAGGATTCCAAACTTTTTGGCGATAAGTAAATCCTTCAGAACGTGGTGGCTGCACAACGTACACAGCCCAAGGCGATAACCGATCTACCAGTTCACCAGTTTGTGTCCTGACCACAATCTTAAAAAAAACTGTAATCTATAAGTTACTATACTATGTTTATTTTTAAAAAAAATCAAAAATGACAGTAAATACAAATTTATAAAAAAAAATTATTTACGGGTTTTTCAAATTATTTAAATATATAATCATTTAGTCGCCAAAAATAATCAAGTATTAACATCACAGAGAACTCATTTGATCAAAAAATCACTAGAAATGAAAATGAACATATTTATAAACTGTAATTGTTAAACAAAGCAAAGTGAGTATAATGTTTTTGCAACCAAATACTTAAAGGTAAAAAAGATAACTTTTAATGATGTAATAGTTAGATAGGCCCACTTTTAAATGTGTAAAATGAACTTTCAAGCAAGAGTAAAAGGAGCACCACCCAAGGACAAAATAAAGGGAAAAGAACAGGAGTGGAAAAGGTTCAAAAAGTGCATGGTGAAGTAGGAAAAGAGAAATAAGGAATAACGAGCGAAAAGAAAAAGTGTAAGGGAATTCCATAGTGGAATGAAACGTAAAGAAAGCAGTAAATGCTAAGAACAGAACATTTAGAGAATGGTTCATAAAAAGAACAAGAGGGACTGAGGATAAGTAAAGGAAGGAAAAGAGAAATGCAAAGAAGATAGTAGTTAAGAGGGAGAAAAACATGGATTGAAGAGTGGACAAAAATGTTACAGACTGGTGTATAAGGGAGTAAGAAAGTATTGTATAGTCAAGAGAGCCAAAGAAGGATGGAAAATAAGAGGGTCCACATAATGGATGAAAAAGTAATGGGGATGAGGAGATAAAGAAGCTTTGGAAATTAGAATTGGAGAGATTGTTTAATTTGAAGGGGAGAGAATTGGTAAGAGAGGAAGAAGAGGAGAAAATAGAAGGATAAATGGAGGAAGTAGCAGACAACCTGTGAGGAGGGAGAAGAGGCCTTTAAAAGAATGAGGAAGGGAAATGCACCAGGAGTGGATGAACTCACAATGGAAAGGATAACGACAGCATGAGAAATGGGTCTATAGTGGGGGTATAAAATAGTAAAGGCAGTGTGGAAGGAGAAAAAAGTGCCAGAGGATTGGACAAAAAGTATTATATTACCAATATTCAATAAAGGGGATAGGAAAAGGTGTGAAAACAATAGACGCATCACTGATGTGTCAATACATGAAAATGTATGAAAATATTCTGTAAAAGGGAATGTGGAAAAGCGTAAAGGGAAGATGGAGAGAGGAGCAACATGGGTTCAAAGAGTAGAAGTTGACAATATATTTAACACTTGGAATTAGACAGCTGATGGAAAATAGATATGAGTTTTGAAAGAATCTTCTAATGGCATTCATGAATTTAGTAAAAGTATATGATAGTGTGGATATGAAGAAAGTCTGGAAAACAATGGAGGAGGCTGGCGTATAAAGAGGAGTGGCTAGGAGCATAAGGAATATGTATGATAATAATGTGACTTGTGTAAAGACAGAGAAAAGGTAGACGGAATGGTTCCAATAAAAAATTGAGTCAAGCAGAAGAGTGCCCTTTCACCATTACTATTTGCATGGTGATGGAAATGATCATGAATAGTGTGTCAATAAAACTGGGTGAGGAGAAAATGAAAGCAATTATGTTTTCTGATGACTCGATGTATGGGTGGAAAAGGAAGAGGAAGTACAGGAACAGTTTCAGGATGGAATGAGGAAGTGAAAGCGTGTTGAATGAATTTAGTAATGCGACAAGTGAAGTGATGGTGATGACAAGGCAAAGAACAAGACCAAGAAAGGTGAAAGAACTGGATGGAGTAAATATGAAAGAAGCAAAGAGTGTAAAGTATATTGATATTGTTATTGAGGCAAAAGGGAGCAGCACAGAAGACATAGTGAGACGAGGGCAGTACGGAGGGGTTTTCTACAGGTGTGTAAGAGACCTAATATGGAAAGGAGAAGTGCCTCTGAAGTGTAGTATAGAGCATACTTCATACCCATAGCTACATATGCAGCGGAAGCTTGGACTTTAGATGTAAGAGTGTAACGGGCTAAGCTAATCTAGCCCGTACATACAAAACTGTTAGTTAAAATAAATTGTAGTTGATAAACATAGTGTATTTTTGTTGTTACATATTGATATACTGCCTGGCTGGATGACCATAATAAGAAGCGGACGCTGCTGCCACACCCAATCAACTCACTTAACATGACAAGACTGTCCATTGAGCGACCAGGGTGCGCTGCCTCGGACGCCGGCCAACTGTGGTTTCTCGTACTAGAAGGTTCTACCACATGGGAAAAATCCTTCCTTCACCTCCACTCCATAGAAGTCAGATCCATTTCATATATAATACGGCACCTCACGTACTATTTTTGTATTCAGTTTCAACAACACGCTCCCCGAGCATCCAGGAGGCTTCCAGCAAAACTCAGCCTACTAGCAGTGGTCAAGATAGTTGCTCTATCAGACACACCAGCATACCGCAAATAAATATGTAATATCTATTCAAGCAATATTATTTAGTCTGTTACAAACTCATGGTTTTAAATGTCTTCTTCATATGAGAATCTTTAAAGTTTGTCTATTGTATTGGTGTATTCTTAAGCCTAGTCAACACCTACATACATTTGTCCACAAACATGCCGACAAATGCATAGAGACTGTATAAATACTGTTTGAAAATTGATTTAGACCTTTATCCGCATACAGAAATATGTTTATTGTTGACTGCTTAGAAATTCTAAGCGTGTACATCAAACTCGTGAATGAATCACCACTCGCTAAAAAACCTCAGTGTTACAGCCTAGTCGAACTGTGACAGGTATAATCACTGATTTTTGTTGCCTTTTTTAGAGACAATTGGCCCTATAATTTGAATAAAATATTCGAAATCAGTGGGTGTCATCCTCATAATATTCCTAAATCCTGCTTGTCTTTTAAGAGATTTTCCGCAAACTTAATCCCTTCTGTGAACAATTTATGGCTCCACCACCGCCTTCGTTTATTTTTACCAAATGAGGTTAAATATATGTAGCTACCTCGCTCAGAGACATGTTCATCGCTAGGTCAACAGTGTGGACACTGCTGCCCACATACAATTTCCCAAAATATTCGTATGTGGTTCTTGCAAACACAATTGCAGTTGTCCAGTACATTTGATTACAGACATTTGTGCTCAGACATCTGTTTGATATTTGTATGCAAACAATGTATGTAGGTGTGGACTAGGCATTAGCCAGAGTCTGTTTATTCTAAACTAGCAGCCCAACCCGGCTTCGCACGGGCATAATAATATAATAAAAGAAAATACACAATGTTTTACAGTGAGTT
>CABEEJ010000597.1:0-97007 GCA_901482245.1 Timema douglasi
TTTTTTTAGAAACTCACTGTAAAACATTTTGTATTTTCTTTTATTATATTATTATGCCCGTGCGAAGCCGGGTTGGGCTGCTAGTAATAATTATAAAATACTAGTGGGTCGTTGCAGCGATGGTTGCAGATTATTGCACTAAAATATATTATAAACTTTTTTATTGGTAAAGGATCTATATAATAAGCCCTCACTCACGTTCTATTTAACAGTTTACTCGTCAAAGGCTATCAACTTTACTTAGATATTTAGATGTTGTTGTGTAATTGGAATAAAAACTTATAATTTCACCCTTCATGCCCCGATGAGAGCCTTTACATGACCCTTCTCTCATTGCACCAAACCACTCAAGTAACGATTGAGCTGATATTATTTTTAAACAAAGACAGATATTTTATTTATCAGTAATATACAACAATACACAAAGCATGGTCTCTTTGGTGATATAACCAAAGAATGATTGTACAGATGAACCATTGCCCACACAGAAGGAAAAGATAGAAAATTCACTAGGTATGTTAGAGAGTGATTGTGAAAATGATAGGGTTAGGGTTTGAGTGTGTGTTTGTATAAGTGTGTAGGTTAGTGTGACAATGAGAGTGTAGTGTGAGAAAGTGAGAATATGAGATTGAGAATGAGCAATTGCGAGAGATTGAGTGAGTGTGAGTGAGTGATAGTGAGAGTATGTGTATGTGTTAGAGAGAGAAATACTCGGTGAAGAGATAAAGAGTGTGTGTGAGAGAAAGTAGGAGAGAGAGTGTGTGTGTGAGAGAGAAAGTAGGAGAGAGAGCGTGTGTGAGAGAAAGTAGGAGAGATAGTGTGTGTGTGTGAGAGAGAGAGAGAGAGAGAGAGAGAGAAAGAGAAGGAGAAAGTGTAAATTTTGGGAAAGATATTGTGTGAGAGAGAGAAAATGTGAAGGCGTATGAGAAATAGTTTCAGAGAGAAAGTTAGAGAGGGAGAAATTAGTTTAGAGGCAAAAAAATTAGATTGAGAGAGAGTTATAAAAAGGGTTAAAGAGATAAATTATGAGAGCTAGTTTGAGAGCGAGAAAGTGTTCGAGAAAGGTAAAGTGTTTGAGAGAGAGTGAGATATAGAAAGTGAGATAGAGAGAATTATATTGAGATAAGAGTTTAAGAGAGATCATTTAATAGAGAGCTTATGAGAGAGTATAATAAAGATAATGTGAGAGAAATTGTGTGATAAAGAATATATGTGAGGGCTGAGAGTGTGTGAGAGAGAGGGATAAATTGTGAGAGATAGAATTAGAAAATATTATATTAGAGAGAGAGTTTCATAGAGTGAGTTTGTGTGTGTGAGAGGGAAGAGAATGTGAGGGAGTAGAGAGTGTGAGAGAGGAGAGAAGAGAGTGTGAGAGAGGAGACAGTGTGAGAAAGGAGATAGTAAGAGAGAGTATGTGAGAGCCTGAGAGATTCTGATAGAGAGAAAGAATGCGAAAATAAATATGTGAGAGTCAAACATTATATTACTTTAAACATTACCTCAAAATTAACTATCAACATGGAAACATAACTGAACTTACTCTATTTGTAAGACTCCTATAAGATAGGTGAGGTACGCAAAACATTACTTTTAAATATTATATCCTCAAAAATAAGCGGTAAAATGAAAGTGTAGCCTAACTAATGTATTTGTATTGTGTTACTATTTGCTAAAATGAACATCAAAACCCCTTATTTGAATAAAATGAACAACAAAACCCATTATTTGAAAAAAAAACTGAATACCAAAACTAATACTTATATAGTTAAAATGACTATTTTTTTAAATCTTTAATCAAGATAATTTTATCCTTTTTGAGCTTATAATACATACCCAAACATATTTAAACATCAACAAAATTTAGACAATATTTTAACGAGCTAAACAACTTAGCCTTTTGATTTTCGAATTATGCTCAATATTATTGATTTAAATGTGAGTTAACGATAAAAACATTACAATAGAAACTAAATGATTCCCCTGTTTAGGAATCTCAATATAGATGTGTTACGACCAGCATCCAAAGAGAAAAGTGTGATGTGTTCGGACCAAAAAGTAAAGATTGAATTATAATTTTTTTAGCCAAAGAGGTATATTTTATATAGAAATTTACAGCCATGCAGCAAATAACAGTTTTCATGGTGACTAAACAAAGAATAAAAAACTGACAATTCTCTGTGAAAATTTTGTTTTCATGGAACACTACTGTTTTTCCCGACATCCTGGACTCCTAACCATTAAAATGAGTGGTACTTTGTCAATATCTGTTCAGTCATTTCCTCGTAATTTCTATTACTGGAAACGGGCTTATCAAATTATATATAAGTATAAAAATATTTACTCGCTTTTATTTTATAAATTATCAACTCAATGGAATTATTGGTTTCATATAATTTGTATATTTAAGGGTCAGTGACTGTCTCTATGTTCTAGAGGACATAGTTACTGGTAGAAGATCCAGAGGTTCAATCCCTGGCCCTTCCAGAACTTTTCTGTAAAACAGTGGGTCTGGAACAGGATAATAATTAGCCTCGTGAGGGCGTTAAAATTTATAAAAACCAGAGGGAGCAGACTCCACACAAAATTTGAAATGGCACCTTTCTGAGAAAATAATTGAAAACTGTATTAATTATTATTTTTAATAAGTGGGCATCTTGGACACTGGCAAAAATGAAATCACTTCATACCCTTAAGTTTAGACCAATATTTTCCCCTTTTCCATTTATTGAGTGGATTATCTTTATAAAAGGTTATGTCGTGTGCGTCAAGGAAATGGGAAGGGGATGGAAGATATAAAATATTGATCCGAGCTTCGACTATTAAAGGCTAACAGTATAAAACCACATGTTCTCTCTCCAATACTAGGGATAGAGTGGAGGCTATAAGATTTATTCAGGAGGTTCAAGGGAATAATAACACTAATATGTAAGTGCCACGAAATTAACAAATATATCAAGCGTACAACCAGAACAGTTAGTAAGACGCGGTGCTAAGTTTATAAATTAAAAACAAACATAATTATAACATCTTGTAGTGTTTTATGTAGAATAATTAAATAAACACATGGTTTATAATTGGTCCTACTCCAGTACAGTACACATCATATATTTGTATACATTTTTGTTGTAGTCCTAGAATTTTGCATTAATTCTAATATTGAAAACAAATTTAAAGTTAAACTTCATTCGAGATAAAAAATATGTTAAACTAAAAATGTATTACTTATTTTCGCTAAATGCCATTGTAATTCATTATTTAAAATGTGACGTTTGCATAGTTTTATAAAAATTATAACATTTTGGAAAAACATTGTTACGTAAAATATAACTTTAATTAACTAATTTAGCTTTCAAGTATTATAAATATAAAAACATATTTTTAGGGTCATGGTTTTACTTTCTATCGACTCCTCGAAGAGAGAAATATTGTTATCGTTAAAAAAAGCTCGCGATTTTGATTAAATGTAGACATTTCATGATCCCCTGAAACCGAGAGAGTGGTTTTTATGGTGCTGTCTGTATGTCTGTATCTCCGACTAAAATCGAAACCATTTTAACAATTGTACTAAGATTTGGTATTTAGGATTTTCATAAGTTTCCCTCGAGGAACTTTTGGAAGGAATTATATATCAATACCTAAAATAAACAGTAGTTTATTGAGGGGCGAAAAGAGTTAAAGTCAATTTTTTTTAAATATAATCCAGCAATTTTTATTAATTTTGGTATTCAAACATTGTTTAACCAAATGTCAACTCTAGTTTTCCCATGAAAATGACTTTAAGTACATTTTAAATGAGCAAAAATTTTCAGCTATTTGAGATATGAAATAATTTATCATTGTAAAGTTTTAATAATGTAACAATTACAAATATTTTTTTCTGGAATATATTTTTATAAAACCAACCTTTTCTTAGCTATAGGCAAACATATACATTTTTATGGAATACTTGAGAAAGCTTCATCGGAATGACAAGATTTGACATGATCAGAAATGAGAGAGTAATAGGAATAGTAAAGGTATAGCCAGTCCAGGACAGAATAGAGAAGGCACGACTTAGGTGGTATGGCCATGTGAGACGAATGGAGAGGGAAAGGATAACAGCAAGATGTTGGATATGGTAGTGGGGGGTAGACGGCCGAGAGGAATACTAAGGGGCAGATTGATGAAGAGAGTAAGGAAGAGTGTGGAGGAGAGGGGAGAGTACTGGGCTAAGGTGGAGGGAGAGAGGTGGTGGGAGGAAAGGAGGCAGTGGAGAGGCTTATGTTCTAAACAGACAGCTAGTGGCTGATGGTGATGATGATGATGATGACTTAAGAAATATGAAATTGATTGTTATTATATTTGGTGGACAAAGATGTTCCTCTTTTTCATTGTTTCTATAACAGTGTATATTAGTACTATGCTCTTTGGTGGAGTGTTTGAATATATTATTTTGTTTCACAAATTTTCGTGTTTTTAGTAAATATCTCTATTCTAAGGTTAAAGAGATAGAAATTATGTGCGTTGTGGTACACCTTACATATTAGTTTATCTTGCAAGTCGTTTTGACTAAATTGATATTCATACTCTGGGTTAGAGATGCGGAAAGCTAGATTAAAGTGATTGTGCCCAAATTTTGGTAGAGGCATAATGGAATATAATAACGTGGGAAAAAATAGCCTCAGTACACCTGACCTGGATTTGAATTGCAATTTCCCCGTCGTCATTTATTCAATTTGCGTTTAGGTATAATGGAATACCATATAGAGGGGGAAAAAACCTCAGTTAACCTGACCTGGATTCGAATTGCGATCTCCCCATCGTCGTTTATTCAGTCTGTTAAGAGAGGAATGCCTTATAACATGTGACCACTGAAGCGAGAAGGGTAAAGATAATATTTAAAATGTTAAATGTTGAATATCCACTCGAATATATCTAATAATTTAACTTTAATTACTTATGTATACATGCGAATAATTTGACTTAATAACGTAACTAAATAATTTTCCCAATTAGGTAAAATGATTAATCTCGTGTGTATCTTGAAAAACGTCCATAATACCGATGGTAATATCAACGTGGTACGCAGAACTACGAGTGCTTGATTCTCTCCGTGTGCAGGCGTGCGAAGGAGAGCGACCACTTCACGCGAATAGAGGGGCCAAGCCCACCTAACACAACTCTCGGCCCCTGAAGCATGGAAATCCTTTTAATGGAACACAGCACTGATTCTTCGGACGTGTAGCAGTAATGGCTCTGTCAGGGTGGTTACGGTGGTTGGCTGGCTGGCTGGCTGCTACCTTTACTAAGATACTTCAGACTTAGGTTCCGCGTCTGAGCTTATGTTGTGGACTCAACATCAAATATCGGGGTTTATAATTCACCACCTTTTAGAAGGGATACGTCAGACATGAAAGTTATTAACAAGTTTATCTAAGAGTGTATGCATTTGAAGTTAATTTAATCTAAACGTAAGGGGAAAAAATCGCATAGGAAGAGAACGAACATTAATCTAGACCCATTTCAGTGGCCGCATGGTCTAACACACCCCCCTCGTGTTAGATTATACAGTTGAAGACGGAGAGATTGAGGTTTGATCCCAGTCCAGTGCACTAAGGGTCTTTTTCCTAAATGGTTTTCTAATCTCCCTCCTAACAAATGCTGATGCACTTCATCTAAACTAGACCTTTCTATTACCTAAAACATTAGTATAAATAGTACAGAGGCGTACAACCTTAATGGATAGTAAGATGCGGAGATTTTAAAAAAATATACTAAAAACCCATAATTCAAAGCAAACCTAAACTTTTTTATTCCATGTTCTTACTATTAGCACCGCGTCTTACTACCCGTTCGGGTTATACGCACCCCATGTTCTTAAAATCAGTGTAAGCCCTAATGAGAAATAGAATGAATATTTCATCTGACTATGTGTATCGCAGGAGTCGGCCACCTGTGGCTCATTGAAATTGTAACTGCAGCTTTTTAACTTTTTTTTAGAATTGCATCTTAATACCCGTTCAGGTTATACATACTTATTTACAAACTGTGCTATTAGTATTATAGGTGAGGAAGATTAGATTTAAAATAAATGTAGCACGGAGAGAGAGTGGAAAAACATTTTGAAAAAACCAACCTTAGTATTATTATTATTATTATTATTAGCATCGCGTCTTACTACCCGTTCGGGTTATACGCACTTACGCTAATGTGTAATGGTAGGGTGATTGTGAGATTAAATGAAGGACCTATAGTTTAACATGGAATCCGAACCACGGTGGAGGCCTGGCATTCCTCACACTCACAAGATGTCTTGTCAGAGGTGAAGGAAGGGTTTGGTAATCAGATAAATCTTTGCCGGAATCGGGGATCGAACCCCGGCCGCCAGCATAGAAGTCTGACACCTTACCCCTAGACCGCCAGGTCACCACCAACCTTGGCACACAAGACCGAGAGTCAAACCTTGATCTTCCCGTTATCGGCAGTCTAGTCTACTGCAAGGGTCGCTCCTTAAGCCATGCGGCCACCGAAGCGGGTGATATTTAATTGTGAGGAAACGGTGACATAATAATCTTTAATCAAACCTTTTGAAGTGATTACTAAATACTCGTCCTTCTACCCCTGAGATGAGGTACGTCTCCCTGGATATTATTTTTATGTATTCATTAGTTTAAAAAAAAAAGTTTTTTACTCAAAAAAGATGACCGAAAGCCAGGACTGCTCTACCGAAGGTGCAACATGTGTATTTGCACAGGGCGGCAAGTTTGGGGAGGATGCTAAAATGAAGAAATTGAAAAATTATATGAAAATGATTTATTAAAAAAAGAGCACGTTTTCATTTATTCCGTCCCTGTCAGAGAATTTCTATAAATCCCTTAGAATAACACAATTTCTAACACTTGGTTGGTTATGATTTAATACTGACGAGCTGGTAGCACTGGTCACAGCTGATGAACTGAAAATGTTCTGTTGTTTCTTAGTGAGAATAACAATAAGTTGGTTTTGAGCAGTGACACATTGATTAGTATTTTTACTTTGTTTTGTTTGCTTTCCGGAAATACATTCATTGCTCCAGGGACAGTTAAATTATAGATTTTGTGGTTTTGTTATAATCATTAGAGTTTTAAACAAGATTTAACCCGAAAATAGAATTTATATCTGATTAAAGAAATAAACAAAAAAATATAGACACTTCTTAAAAAAAATATTTAAAAAAAATTCAACTAGCATAGTCAACTTTTAATATTTGAATACGATAGGGCGTATTATTTACTTTTGAAATTCATCAGAATATTTTTTTTTTAAAGTTGGAAACTTAAAATTAAGGTAGTTACATGAAAACAATTTTTTTTCTCAAAATAGTCATATGTTTATTTTAATAATATGCTTGTAAGGTTTAAATAAACTATGTGAAGTATCGAGAGAAAAAGAGAGAAGACATATTTGCAGACATTATCCGGATAAATAACTTGATTTTTCCATAATTTTCTTTGTATATCGATCCGTTCTAGAAATCACTTTAATATTATGATTTTAAGAGGAAAAATTTTTTATTCTCCTTCTACAAATTGCGGTCACCTGAATAGACCTAAATACTACATTATGTATTCGCCTTATGAGTACAAATCTTTAAAAATATTTGAAAAAATCCAAGTTTTTTAGAAAATATATTGTTTGTATATGAACAGAAAATAGCACCACCATTTTATTATTTTTGACCTGTGTTCTCTATTCCAGTGGGGTGGGGGGTGGAGGAGAGAAGGTTGGGGCACCCCATTAGGTTTTGCACAGGGTGCTGTAAACCTTAAGGCCAGCCCAGCCAACACCTGCTTTATAGCAAACAAAATATAAATTTGAATTCTCCCACTGGTACTAGGAACTTTGAAACATTATCGATATTTTCTATTTAATATCAATGCTTTTTGACTTAAAAATAAGTTTCAATAATTTTTCACATATGAATTATTGCACCCCAGTGTTGAATTGTGATAAAAGAAAAGATAATTTAACAATAATTTATGTATTTGTCTTAGTAATCTTTTTAAATCCTCACTCTGAAAGCTTGATTAACAGTACCTGCTGTTTGGATCAGAAATTAACTAGACACGCAACTAGGCTTTAATTTACATTAGCCTGATAAATTTCAGTAATTTAATACTCAATATAGGAAGGATTCTATTATCATTGAATGTTTTATTCATAATTACTAGAGAGGTACTAAAATTATTAAGGATATAGACAAAAAAAAATTCCAACGTTTCTTCCAAACAAAACACTAAACACATGGAATTTGGATATAATGTCCCACTTAGTCTTTCAGTACCGATACCTACCGTTATCGACACATTTCTTTAGATACAAGCACGTAATTGATATTAACATGGGATCCTAACTACGGTGGAGGCCTGGTATTCCCCACATTCACAAGTTGTGATTAATACACGTTTTGTCAGAGGTGAGGTAAGGGTTTGGCAATCAGATAAATCTGTGCCGGGACCGAGGATTGAGCCCCGGACCCCCAGCACAGAAGTCCTACACCTTACCCTTAGACCACAAGATCACCCTTTTTGGCCAAAAAAATGTTTTGTTATAGAAACTGCAAAAATACACCTTTTAACGTGTTTCCTACAACTCCACCTTAAGTTGATAGTGCGTTTTTCTTGTAGTTATTAGTAGAGTACCGTATTCATTTTGCAGCATGGCTGTGGTATTTTGGATTTATTCACATTCATTGATTTATAAATTTAGTTGCGTTGGTCTCTTTTAAAACCTTACCCTAAAATGAAGCGAGAATTAAACTCAAAAGGCCCTAATGGTTGAAGTAAATTCAATGATAAATCCTAAATAATCATAACATATTGTAAAAAGACACTGTGACATAACCAAAACAGGGTAGACAGCCACATGAGTCATTACAACATTTCCATGTTGGAATCCCAATGGTTGTAATTTTGGAGCTTGTCCATCCAACTTAGCTGCTAAGTTTGTTAGATTGCACTTCAGATTAAGGGTCATCTTGCAAAGGGTTTTGAATGGACTGTTGTACTGCTTTCTGAGCTTCTAACGACTACTTCAGGAAGAGAAACGTCCTTATACACAGCTCCAAAGGTCAAGGGTCCTTGTAACTGAACACTTTACTGAAACCACGTACGTACTAACGAACCAGTGAAGATCAAGATGTCAGGCAGCTGTTACCCTTCTCTTAGAGAGGAAATTCGGTATGATTTGACACTGGCTGAAGGATTTGAGTGGATTGTATTTCAAGGTCGAAAGTTTTTTTTATATAATCCATTTTTTATATTTGCTTATTCCCACCGTGTGTTAAAACTTACTTCCCAAGTTGGCTGTCCGCATTTATTACTCTAATTGGGTAGAAATTAGTGAAGGGAAATTCCGAATAATTTACCTCCATTTGTGTGGAGGGAGAGTTGAAACCCAATTAGGAAAAACCACCCTCAGAACAACCGATTGAGACCAAGCCCACAAATGTTCCTATCACTGAAAAAATAAATAAGAACTTGACTTTAGTCCGTGTGCCCACCGATGCTGTTTTACCATGTTTTATTTTATAGTCGATTTGTCTCATTTTTTAAAATGGTGTTTTAGTGATCTATAAGCCGATATTTTAATTTTAATATTTTAATGTGAGTGTTGCGGTAGAGAAGGGTTAAATGAGAGAAGATGTAAAACCTAACTGTAGTATAAACTCTCCCTAGGGCACTTGGTTGATGAAATAGCTCACAACTTCTGGGAATACTGGGTTTTAAAGAATAGATAGAGCAGTCTAATAATAGTTGAAACTTTATAGTTTTAAATATTTAAATAAGACTAATATAAGTTCAAAGTGTATATATCTAAACTTTATTATATTTCAAAACCCATATAGGTTGTTAATAGCTTTTATCCATTTTTTTTTTTTAGTTTAAAAGCCTTACATCCATTACTGTTTCCAACATGTGGATTGGGTCAGTTTTTTATTCAAGTCATATATTTTTTTAGTGTAGAGGTGATTGGTTTTAATGTTTGTTTTGTTTTCAAACAGAAGGTTAAAAACGAAGCATAGGCGTATATCGTTATAACTTATAATATAGGTAATAATATGAAAATATTGACCTATATTTAGTATACAATCCTTCACCTGACACTTTATTTTCAATTACTTTTTTATCTTCGATTTCTTACAATAAGTGCAAATGCAGCACACAAAGTTTCTTCCATATTAAATCCAAATAAAAAAACACATCCATCATCAACTACTCTTTGTTTCATACCAGTTTGAACCGATCAATTTTATCTAATAATTGGAACCCGTTTCGGTTGCCGCATGGTTTATATGCTACTCTCACAATAGATCAGACTGCCGATGATGGTATGATCGGGGCTCGATCCAGGTCGGGTATAATGAGAGTGGTTTGTACTAAACTGTTTCCCACTTTCTTTCCATTCGAATGTGGGTACACTTTCTCTAAATTCACCTTTCCTCATCACTAAACCATGAGCGTTGTTAGTACATAAGCGTATAGTCCGAATGAGTAATAATAAGACAAGGTGCTAAAAAAATTGTTTAAAAAAAAATTGACTGACCATGTGTGTGCCTGCATAGCCTCCATACAAATTGTTTAATTGGATTTTATGTGCTATTGAAGACTAAAGATTACGGAATATATTATAATAATTAATGATCAAATTAGTACAATAATAAAACACATCCATAATTATCTGTGAATGTATTTTCGACTAAACCTCCAAAGAAAGTTCTAATTTTAAGAACAAGTGTTGTAATAGTGTAGTTAATTTACTATCTCTTAATCAACTCAAATCCGCAATAGAATTTATTGGATAAATATTTTCGCAAATCAAAGAGAGCTTAGAAATCAATTTTTCCCCGCCCATCTACCTTAAGTTTTACTATAGCACTGCGTCTTACTACCCGTTCGGTTTGTACGCTTACTAATTCTTATGGGTTATGAATTGGGAAGGTTGAAAGAAGTTAACCCACATTTGTGTGGCGGGAGAGTGGAAAACGGGAAAATCACCCTCAGTTCCCCCGAGTGATATTCGAACCTCGATTTCCCCATTCTTGGCAGTCTAGCTCAACAAGAAAGCAGCGCGTTCGCTAACTACGCCACCGAGGTGGGTATCTACTTTAGGCTCACCTCACTTGGTTCCACTATGGTCTAACCCAGAGGTCCCCAACCTTTTTGTACCTTAGAGCACTTTCAAAACTAACGGTAGTGTGGCGGGCACCAATCACTTTTTTAAGGTAAATTTATAGTCAAACATAATTAATAATGCAAATAACACACACACACACAAAACTATTATTTTAAAAAAATAGTTTAAAATTAAAAGTTTTTTTTCAAAATTCGCATATAAAATAACGCAAATGGTATACACGCAAAGTTAGTCCAAAACCAGTTTAAACAATTGAAACAATATTCACCAAACCAAAAGTCAATGTCAATAAATAAATAAAAATATTGCTTTATTTACGATTTTAACAAGACCAAAATAAATACACAAGGAACTATTTAATTACCACCATTTTGGTGCTTAGGTACATTTTGAAAATATATGTTTATTTTGTGTTTATTCAGGCAACAAAGCTGGGTATACCCATGTCAAGATATTTACAAAGGAAATAGAAAGTATTAGCATGGTTTTAGTGAGTATAATGATAGTTCCGAGTTATAAAATACACTTTGAAAATGAACCGGCAAAGAAAGAGGAATGAGAGGGGGGATTGGAAAGAAGGGGGCTTTCGGGGGCTTTCAATCACCAGATTCTTGAAAACAGCATACCTGGACTTGATTTTTGTCGGAAAAGTGACAGATTAAAATTATTAGCCAAGAACTTTTCAGCTTTGGTCAAAAAAGTGGCGCGCAGACGCAAAAGGCTCGGTGGGCGCAATGGTGCCCGCGGGCATAGGGTTGGGGACCCCTGGTCTAACCTATAACCAACAATTAGGTTTTTATCCTACATAAAATGTGCTTCTATATGTACTGGGTTTTAACCAATTACACCCCGAAGTAATTCTTTTTAAGGTTAGAGAAAATATTTTTTTGAATTGAACAGATCTAGCACAAGGAATATCACCTTTGAATTATGTTTTTTTTAGAAGTTTTATTTACAAATAATATTTGCCAATAATTATGTGCTGTACAGTACATGTGCAATGACAATTAAAGTATCTCTAATTTTCTTTTATGTTCTCAATTATCCTTCTTGACATTACCTGTTATTTGTCTTGGGATGGTTATGCATTTAATTATAAGTGCTATTTTAACTTTAAAACCGATTTGTTAGTTTTAATAAATTAGCAGCCATCATCCTAAAATCAATAATGAAAGTCAAACGAAAATGTAACATTTTATTTTATTAATGTGTATGTACGAACTGAGATTTTCTGGACATTCTCGATGTAACTCAATATTACCTTGAGTTAACGATGAAAAGGGAGTTTGTTTTGTCTTTCAACTAACTTTTTAATCTCTCCCTCTATTATTTAAACCTCTAAAAACTTTTTTTCGTAATACATTTAGAGTGTGGCATATTTGATCAATGTTTTGTACTGATTTTTTTAAGAATATGGTAAACATACAACTAATATAAATAGGTTAGTAATGTTTATTCTAAATTTTTTACTATTTAAGTGGTGATATTCCTATTTGTTGAAGTTTAGATAAAACTAAACCATTTTTATATGAAAACAACAAATTTTGTAGCGATTTTAAATCGGATAGGTTTTTAGAGATAGTAAATAATATACATTTCATTGCTATCCAGCTATATACTGTTCTTTAAATTTAAATACTTTAATACATTAATAATACTCACACCGTGGTTCGGATTCCACGTTAAACTGTAGGTCCTTCATTTCATCTCACAATCACCCTACCCTTACACGTTAGCGTAAGTGCGTATAACCCGAACGGGTAGTAAGACGCGGTGCTAATAATAATAATACTCACACTATGATTAAAATACTGAAAGATAACTACTATACTTCAGCATCGATGCATATGTGGCCAAAACGTCATCAAGCTTTCGTAGTTTAAATTATCCGCAAAAGGGAGGCGTGGGTTTGAATTCCTGAAGGGTCTACTGAAAAAATTTCTTTCTCTAATGGTTTAGTTCAATACCTCCATAAACATGCTGGTACAGTACATTTCTTTTGAATTATATATTCCTCTTCATTATGATTAAATGCAGATAGCAAGGATGGATACGAGGTAAAAAAAACCATCTGTGATCAAGATAGTTTTTCTGTAATGGGTCAGTCAGGGTTTGAATCCCACTGTGTTGTCCTAAGGTGTTTTTTTTTACAAAAATAGTATCTGACTATCTCTCTACAAAAGCTTGAACATCTTATCCAAATCCCACCTTTCTCATCCCTGCATAGTTAAATAAAATATGTTAGTAGCTTGGGAATGTTGCATAATATTGTTTTATTTATTATTGAATGGGATAGTTTTAGAAAAGAAATGGTATTCTTACTAGTTATATTTATTTCATAGGCCTAAGGATTTTATATCAACAATCAACGAATATCTACTATAATAGGACATTTATAGTTAACAATTTAGGCTAGCTATGAAACAAAAGGCTATATTTTTTTCTAATCGTAATATTCTGTTTCATAGCTAATCTTAATTTTAAGGTTGTAAATAATCGATTTTTAATCCATCCTATAGAGGCCGACTTACAAAATAAGCAGTATATTATTTAGGCTTGAAGAATCTATTTAACTTATTTTTAAAAATACATAGAATTTATCAGAATTTTACCTAAATACTAACTGAAAATAAGACAATACACTTGATACGCTCAATCCTTGTAATCAAATATAAGTTATTTGGTGAGCAGAATGAACCCACAAACAAGTAGCTTTTTACTAGAACCAAGGTTTCCTAAAGTTGAGGTCGACCTCTAACCACTCATCCACGAGTCAAGGAAGACAATATATTTTTTATGTAAGCTTTCTTATTCAAATCGACGGGCACTTGTATCAAAGGTATTGCAATATCTTTCAGGCTGGCGTGCTGATGAATTAGAAGTTTGGGTATTAATACAAGCTAGGTGAAGAAAGTGTGGTTTTTCCTTAATAATTTCTTAATCTCCCACCACGCATATATGGATACGTTTTATTTTCATCTCTACCTTCGTCGATCCTGTCCCAATATTTTAATTAATGACGGATGGTAAGATAAGGATAAAAGTAAATAAACAGGTAGTTGGTTTAATTTTTAGTTATTTACAATAGTGAGCATTCAGCGTAGATATCAAGATCGTTTCCAGTTGGATGTACTGAGCATAGTTTTCCATAAACGTTTTCCTATTCTCCCTTGATGGAAATGAGGGAACATTTAATCTAAAATTCTACCTTTCTATCCCTTACCCCATTCGTGTAATTTAAAGGTGGAAAGCACTGACAGGTACAAAAGAATATTCCAAACAAACTTTTGCACGCGACTTACTTGCTAGTCATTATGGTCGGGCTGAGTCACGGATGTTTTTAAATCAATGTTTGTACAGAGGAAAGGAAATTATTTCAAATATGTAAAGATATTTTTAGTCCGAGCCTTTGATAATATTACATTAAGGTCGAAACATGTTGGTGATTCAAATATTAACGTAAAAGTTAACACAAAACATTTCTAAGAGCAATACAGTTTCACTTTAATAGGATCCATAATGTTTTTAGTTGATGGGCAACCTGTTATACCATTTTTTGAAACTAAAAGGATCCCTCATGGCGTGCCCTTAAAATAAACTCCAGTAAGTATTTTGTAATGCATGGAAATATAAATAAAATGTGAGTTGAAACAATAAAATGTGTATTTCCTCAAGGAGATCAAATACCTTTGATGTAACGATGGTACGTGATCAAGCTAACTAATACAAATAACTATAAAGAAATCGAAATGTGTCTTTGTTTGAATGCGTCCATGGTTTCCATTTTTAAACTTGTGAATGTAATAAAATAAATAGCGAAAATAAAGGACCGTTGTTTAGAAATTCACCTCCTTTTTTATTGGTAACGATATAAAAAGTATTAAAAATAATCAGGGTTTATAGATCTATTGGTATTTAAGTTTGTATTTTGAAGGAGAATATTTTGTCAATGTAATTTAGCACATTTAAAGATCTTATTTTTAAAGAGCAAAATATATTTGTATTGAAAAAATTATAAAGTAAAAATATAAACGAGTTTGAATTAAGTGACTATAAATATTGTGAAAGAAAACCTGGCGAGTTGACTGATTCATAAACAAATTGGTATAAATATATTACTTTATTTTATAAATTTCATGAATAGTGAGTGAAATAACGTTTTGGTTATTAATTATTTACTCTCTGTATGTAGATAAATTCTGATATTTGGCCATAAAAATAATTAAATAATTTCAATAAAGTATTTTTGCTTCATATAATACTGTTCATTAGGAATATTTGTAACACAAACTAATCAAACAACCGAAGAGGAGAATGGTTGATATTAAGGAAATAAATTACCATTTTTGGTGATATCCGGTTTAAATGCACTCATAAATTGCATCACGCCTCCCATCCTTTTACTCCAGAAATCTTGGTCAGTATTGAGACAAAACTCAGTCCTATAGGGATTAGGATAAAAGGGCAAGCTAGAGCATTAGCCCTGCAGTTAGTTATACTGTTCACATCAAAGCCAAGTTCCCTGAATTAAAAAGGAAGTACAAGTTAACAAGGTTTCACAGAAAGTCGAATTAACGTTATAAATAATTTACAAGATTGGTTAAGCTACCCTAAGCTCATGTTTGATGGGAACGGGAGGTCAGGGTTCAATACCACCTAGTGCCATTCTTATTGTTCTCCCTGATTCACGGCCGACTACCAATTCTGATTGATTGCGAGTTATCATGGATGCAGTAGACATGGATAAGGTTGAATTTAGGGTAAATACAAAATAACTTATTATTTAAAAGTTGTAGTGATATTAAAAATTGAAAATCTCTTATTATAAATGTATTTTGATAAAACCAATAGTTTCCATGCTATAGGAAAATGTATTTTTTAAATTGAGGTTTTCAAAAATCGAGAGTTTATTGAAAAAATGACTACCTTGAGTCAGAGTCTTAATTACTTTCGGTAGGATAGAGAAACAGAGTATTGACTGGGAAACCCAATGGGAAGACCTAGACGCATATATTTTAAGGATAACATAAGAATGGACCTGAAAGAGATAGGGTGTATATATATATATATATATATATAAAGGGGAAATGGATTGAATTATATCAAGATAGGCAGAGGTGGGGTATTTTTGTAAATTTGCCAATTCACTTTCGAGGTTAAAGTGCCATAGAGTAACTAAGTAAGGATAGGGAAACACTATCTACCTGGAACCCAAATATAATGTACTACACTAATGTTATAAAACAGACCACGTGAATACCAGGTGAAGGATACAATCAATCCCATATACCAGTGGAATCTCCTAAGTAACCTACCATCTCTGGAGTGTTACAGATGGTGCCAGAACTGAGGCAGTCCTATCTTGAGCTTTACCCATTCGTTTGCCAATGTCATCGAACGTTACCTTTCCACTTATTTTCTTACTAAACAACACTGGTGGCTTGACAAAGTTAAATATATTACCGGACAGAAAGGAGTAAGAATATATGGAGGGGGTACACGAATGTGTTAAGTTTCTGAATATGTGGAAGACTTAATACTGAGGGACAATTGGCTGCCAATAAATACCCTCCTCTTTATGGACACAAATATGTTGCTAATAATTACGCTAGCGGAAACATATAATCATAATATAAGAAATGTTTCAATCAATAAGGGTCTAGTTTAATTTGAAATACAAAATAATTTAAGATATTTTCCCATTAAATTTAATTTCAAAATGTTTTAAATATTCAGATGGCCAAAGTGTTTTTTTAAATTACTTCTAAGATTTGACTACCCGAGGTTCCCCCTTAACCTAAGAATTAAGACGACACCAATGATGGGGTCCCCTAAAAGGTGGGGTACAACCATTTTGCTGAAACAAATTTGTTACTACGTGGAACACCTATCCCCTTCAAAATCATCGCTGCTTGGTTGCAAATCAATATTAAAATATACACACAACTAGTTTAATATATCTCGAAATAGGAAAGTAAGCTGATATGTTACCTAACGTAGGGACTTAAGGATAATTTGTAGATTTCCTTTGGCTCAATGGAATAAACATTGGAATAATTAACTCCTCCAAATAAAGTTAATAAAATCTTTATTATAGTTTAAATAGTTTTATTTTAAACATTTCTAGTTGGTAGGTCTCTTAAAAGCCTTAAAATATTTATTCCTTTTTACTAAAATATATTAGGAAAATATATTTACACACTAGGTGTTTTATTGAGTTTTAGATGTATCTAAAAAATAAAGGTAGAGGTTACTTTTTAATTCTCGTAAATGTTATTATTATTTTTTATTTAGCACCGCGTCTTACTACCGGGTCAAGTTATGCGCACAAGTATTAATTACGATAGTGAGTTAGGAATGAGGAATGTTGAATGTAGAGTAAGTTTACCGGCATTTACTTGGAGGGAGAGTTGATTTTTTTAAAAAAAACCTAAGTATCCACAACCGTGATTAGAACCCTATTACCCCCGTCATCGGCAGACTAGTCTAACCAGAGAGTGATGCCTTAGAGCATGCGGCCACTGAAGAAGATCAAGTCCTTTGATTGTATGTGTATATAGTATATATTATATATATATATATATATTTATATACAGGCTGTTTGGAGACTTATAGCCCGAACTGCACACATAGTTTGTTTGAACCAAAAATAATACGAAATCCCTGTACACTAGCATAAGGAAAAATATGCCAATACATTAAATTGTGTTCAAAGTTTCGGTGTACAGCACCTGGAGAGCAAACAAAGCTTTTCAATAATACGTGTACAACAAGTTGTATAGGAGTTAGGCGCGAGGCACTGCACATTGAATAATGGCAAGCACTTTATGAGATGTAGGACCGTTAATGGTGACCCTGAGAACGTATTCAAATTTCTAGATGGACTGGTGTGTTGTTTACTATTATTAACTGGTGTATGTTCTTCTGCCGTGCTCCAAAATGTTGAGGTGTGTAGAGCCACGCGCCTAACTCCTATGCATCCGGTTATACACGCATGCTTGAACAGATTTGCTTTCCCGGTGCTGTACGCCGAAACTTTGAAGAAAATCTAATAGTATTAACATAGTTTTTCCGGATGTAAATCTATAGTGATTTTGGATTTCCTTTGGTCCAAACAAATTATAGGTGCCGTTTGGGCTATGAGTTTCCGAACATCCGGTATATATATCCCAAGATTCTACTATAATTAATGCCAATAACCCTACTTGAAACACCCCTGTTGCACCTCTTGTTAGTGACGTATCATTGATGATACACACACAATGTTGCAACTATACTAACGCTTCTATAAAGTAGGGCTATTAACATTTGTAGCGATGCTATAAAGGTCTTATCTCGGGAACTATATAACACAGGACATTGTTCAATTTAACCTTTTGTGTTGTTTTGAGGTCTCTCTGCACTCCAGTTTCTTCCCACATAAATCGATAGATCCTTTATATGTAATTTCAAGTTGTAGCTAACCCACCTCGGTGGTTGCATGGTCTAATACGCTACTCTTGCAATATATTAGACTGCCAATGACAGGGATATCAAGGTTCGAATGTAGGTCGGGTGTACTGAGGGTGGTATTTACAAAATTGTATTCCACTCTCCCTCTACGCAAATAATCGTACACTTTCTCTAAATGTAAATTTTCCAATCCTTTAATATTATTATTATTATTATTATTTAGCACTGTGTCTTACTACCCGTTCGGGTTATACGCTTTAAGTACTAATTACGCTAATGGATTAGGAATTGGGAAGGTTGAATTTAGAAAAAGTGAACCCGCATTTGCGTGGAGGGAGAGTGGAAAACCATTTAGGAAAAACCACCCCCAGTTCACCCGACCGAGATTCAAACCTCGATCTCCTCGTCCTCAGCAGTCGAGCTCAATACGACTAGCGCGTTAGCCAACCACTCAAATCCTTAAAAAAAACATTAACGTAATTAGTACATTAGCGTATAGCCCGAACTATTATTAAGACCTGGTGTTAAAAAAATAAATTCATATGTAATTTGCTGGTAATGAATAAAAAAAAAAGTTTTCTTGACCATTTTATTGAGTTGTCTTGACTGACGAAAGAGTTCCTTTAAGAGCCAGGCTAAGATATATTAGGCTAAGTTTGGTTATAATATTATAAATAATATTTTAAGTACATTGTAATATACTTTAAAGAAATTGGATGTTTAAATTATGTATTCCAACGGTATAAATGTTTGTATATATTTATTGTATAATTTAAATGGTTGGTTATTTTAAGGAATAGTTAGCAATTTTGGGAGCCGCATGGCTAAGAACCCGTGTTAGGCCGTCAAAATGGTCTTGTGTGTTTTGACAGTGAGGAGGAAGAGACTTGAGCTTGCATTTCAGAAGGATGTACCTAGAGTGTTCTTTCCTTAATAGTTCCCCAATCTCCTAAACGAAACTGAGGGTACATTTTCTCTAAATTACATCTCGTTATAGCTGTTCCATTAGTATAAATATGCGGGTAGCCCAAACATAGTCGTGCTTAACAAAAAAACTATTTAGTGAAATCATTTGTGATATTAGTTGGTTGACCTCGGAGTCTTGGGGTAGTTTGTTTTTAAGTACCTTGCCACACCTTACTACCCATTCGGGTTAAACGCTTCTTGGAGTAAGGTGCTCACATCGGCACGCAATCTTCGTTTGTTCAAACTCAGTCGAAACTGATGGATTTTTCTTGAGCGACAAAAATTCGTAGCAAAGCTTCCTTCGGAGGAGAAGTAAATCCTCCTGTCCCATGTCGATTGTGACATATAAAAGATCCCTGGAAGGTATGGGAAAATACCTTTCCTAGAAATATTGGTAGAATCTTTCGCAATCGCTCATATAAATATATCTGTTGCCTCAGGCAAGTGGTGGTGATTAGCGTTAGCAAGGTCATTCAGATGCAAAAGAGGTCCGCCAAAACCAAGATGGCGAGTCCTTGTGACTTGCCATAAAAAAACGTGGAAAACCCACATGAGTGGGGTAAATGTAAATGAAAAAGAAATAATTGTGATTAATATTAGGTAATTTTGAAACATAATACAAATATGTGATATATTACTTGGAACTTTTATAGAGAAAGTGAATTTAAAAACCAAAACAGTGACAAATCGATTGAAAGAGAAACATATTTAAAATCTAAGCTTTTCTTATTAATTTTCGAATATATAAATACCATATTTTCTAGAGACAAGATTTTAGGTTATGGACATAAATTGTTCTTCTTACAACTTCAGATGGATTTAAGAAAAGAGAAAGTGAAAGGGGCTCAAAACTAGATTTAATATCGTATAAGTTATAATGCAAGCATTCGAGTGTTTACATATTTCCTTGGACGTTTTTAAGGAAGTCTTCTTCTATAATTCATCTCTTAAAGTAAAGAGAGAAAGGGAATGTTCCATTGCATTACAAGGTATTTCCATCCAAACAAACTTAATATGAAATATAAGTTATCGTGGAAAGGTTTGTTTTTTAACAATTTTTTTAGTTCCCAGAATATGTTATTAACATTAACATTACAAGAAGACGATATATTAAATAAAAATATAACGTACAACCAGATTTATATAAACGCATGGGAAATCTGCAATTTACCTTTTAAAGTAAATTTGTCAAGTGTGTTTATAAATATGTAAAAAAGTAAAATTTATATGGTATAGTAAATAAACGCAGATACGCTTTACATCAATATTTAAGATGTTATTTTATCAGTTAGACGCCTATATTGATGAGGACATAGACTAAACGTTAAGATGGTCTTGTCTAGTTTGCTAGCGATGAGAATGTCATGGCTAAAATACCGAGCGGATATAATGAGTATTTTCCTAAGTAGTTTCCCACCTCTCCCTTCACTTAAATGTAAATCAATAATCCACACATTCAAGTTTCCCTATTACAACCACGTTAGTGTAGTTAAGTTCAAGTAGCCTGCTTCTGTGTTCGAATGGTCTAAAGGTGGATTCTCACTGATAGGACTGTGCGCTAAGTGCGCTCCGACTGTGTCGTCTATGATTGATTGATTCAAGATTGATTTCCCAAGGTCACAGTCCAGTACAGTTGGCGTACAGTCGGCGCACAGTCTTGTGAAGTTGAAATTTAATGCGGCGCCCTATGGTCGACCTAGTATCGTGGTTCCTAGCTCGGCTTCTTCCAACAAGTTCGAATCTTCACCAAGGTTTTTATCTATGATCTAGGTTTCCAACCTTTTGCTTTATCTCAAAAAGTAAACGGCTCCTCGGTGTAGTGGTCAGTGGACTTAGCAACAAACCTAGGGGTCCCTGGTTTGATTCCTAGGATTCAGAGGATTTGAAATATATTTGGGGTGGGGGTATTTATGGGGGTCAAAGTCCCCAACAGTTCCGCCGCTCTTCTGTCCACACATAGCCTATATTCAGTATTCGTGGATGAACTGCTCTCAGGTGACTATTAGTCTTCTTTGATATGTGGTAGTCTACCGTCTTTTTGTGGAGCAATGTTCGTTACTCGATATGCACGACAGATATTCGTCCATGAATACGAATATTTTTTCCACACTTGCGTGAGTTATATCGAAAATATAATAAACGTGGATAAATAACGAACGTGTGGGCCCAGCTCAAGAGATGTCTGCGCGTAAAAAGATAAAAAAAATATAATTTATCTGTGTTGTATTTTCTTTCTAAAATTTGAACTTTCAATTTATTTTTTGTATTAGTTCTCTAACTTTCCCAGGGGGTCAACTGTCCCTTTGACCCCCCCCCCCTTCCTCCTGAATCCACGCCTGATACATGCATACATACATATATAAACTATCCTTATAACCAGACTTTAAATGAGCATTTCTTTTATTTATTCGTAAAACCCGAATGGTTAGTAAGACGCGGTGCTAAATAATAATAATAATAATAATTTTATTTATTTGTTTGCGCATTTAAGTTGCCAATACCTTAAAGTCATAAAGGCAGATGGAATTTTTTTCTAAATATTAATTCTCCTAATAGAGTTTCTTATGATATTTTAACGTGGCCAGTAGTCAGTATTTCCACCAAAGAAAACCTCACTGTGTGCAGTAGTGGTGGATTTATAGATGTTACTTTATCTGTGTTATTTTCCTCGCTTTACGCTCTAGCACACTTTCATTTCCTCTGAGTTGTCCCCTTAAAGTTTAATTCTTCAATTTTCCCTGTATGAAATTTACAAATAAAGCCAAGACCATAGCTTGACATAATGATGTCATTTTATGGCTTATGATACAGTTTTATTTTAATGCTCATAACTTCAAGCACGCTCCGTGCCCACCAGCGTAATGGTAATCTGAACTACAAGGTCTCTGTTTACAGTCAGAATTTAAGCCACAAAATCATTACGCAGAGAGAAGCTAGCGATCCTGGTGGCTGTGAAGTATATTTAGATTGTTTGTCAGAAAAGAAATGATTTAAACTCGCCTTTAACAATATCCATAGATCAGCTAACTTCCAGTATTTTGTGAAATCATGAGTTTACAACAACAACCAAATTTAATACTATGATCCTGTTAACTGGTTAAAACCACAAGTTTAATTGATATCAAAGGGAGAGTATTTTTTAATCCAATAGTTTTTACAACTTTTTTTTTCCTTATTTAATATAGTCAAAAACTAATAATCTATTTCTTATGAGTCATGTGCAAAGGGTCCACATATCTCTGATTTTGTTTATGACGGCCATGACGTTCACATCAGTGCGAGTCATTTTAAGTATCAAGAATTTAGACAGATTGCATTTTGTTTCAAAATTCAGTTTTGATACCTACCACAACTGAAAATCCAACTTTACTGACGAATAACAATTTTAAAGGGAACAATGCCTCTAAATCTATAGTAGAAAGAGTTGGATACATCCGGTGACCAGACAGGATAGAAATGTATCTTTTTTGGGGGGGTAGAAATATTATTTTAAGGACGTTAAATAATTTAAATAAATTTATATTTCAAAAACATTTCACGATCCTCGAATAATCTGCTCGTGAACCACAGTTTAAAAGCCAACGATCTCGACTTTCTTTTTTCTAAACCCCTATTTTAAACCGATATCAACCATAGAGTTAAATGAGATAAAAAAATATAATATATTCAGTGCATTTGTTTGTGAAGGAGTTGAAAAAGTCTTGTTCAGCCCCACTAAAGTAAGTATTCACGTGTACGTTAGGATTTGCTTGCGTTCGCTATGGCATTAGGAACTCGAAATTTCTCTGCTGCACTTACAAAATTACGCCATCTATCCCTAACTTGTGATAGTTCTATCCAGTCCACCTCATTACACACTATCTCTTTCAGGTCCGTTCTAATGTTATCCACCCATCTACGTCAAGGCTTTCCCAATTGTCTCTTGTCAATGTGTTGTTCAGTCAGTACCCTGACCAAGGTTATAGAATCTCTCATTCGCGCTGCATGTTCTGCCCACCTTAATCTAAGAGACTTGATTATCCTAAAATTGCCTTATTATGATTACAGGGTATGTAATTCATCATATAATTCCTCCTCGTCTCCCCAGAATCCTCAATGCTTTTTAGACCAAATATCTTTCAAAGAATATTATTTTCTAACACCCTACATTTATTTTCTTGATGCAAGGTGACACTATGTTTAACAACCATAGTAAACAACCACTAAAACTATAAAATATCTGAAATTATTGACACAGCTTTCTTACTATTACCTAAAAAAAGCTGAACCATCTGCAGTTATTTATTTAACTCACTGTTGGATATAACCATATTCATAATAAAATATACTAAGTAATTGTGAGTGTAAAGATATCATTTCAACCAATCGGAAGACAGTTTTCATTAATGATAATGTTAATGTTTTTGCATTTAACCTCGTGTATTTATGTTATTGTCCATTTTCTTGGGTTTTTTTTGTACCAAATCTTACTACTTGTTCCGGATGCACTCATGTTAACCACATTAAATTATAGTATTAACATGATATTTTAATATTTGCTTTAAATAACTCTACGCTTTTATATTAAGCTATTTAGAACCAAATAACTCTGCTAATAACATTTTTCACTGGCCAGACTCAACGTGCTAGGTTTGGAATAAGAGTAAAACCATTCCAAAATAGCCTAACACTAAATGTGTACCCCACACGTGACATTATCTTAACGCTTTTGATCATGGACCAATTCAATATATAAAATTAACGTTTACTTATTCCTAGCCATCAATAATCTCTCAAGAACTTGGCTCGTATATTAACTATGCAAATAAATGAGAACATGGTCACATTATTAGTTATCTTATTAATTGTTTTCAGTTAATATCTTTGTACGTTTTAATAAAGTTTTATAATCATTCTTTGTGAGTTTATTGAAACACATTTTTAGACTCAACAACAAGCAAAAAAAAAAATCACTATACCGTTATTGGATAGTATGTGCATTTGTGTGATCAAATCAATCATGCTAACACGGTCCGCTTTACTAGACGCGAGTAATTGTGTAGTGGTCAGCATTCCTGATTCTTAATCAAGTGGATAAAGTTCGGTCCAAATGGGTGTTTTGAGAGGGGCTTTCTCAACAAGTGGTGTTCCATTCTTTATGTAGTTTAATGCTAGCATATTTCCTTTAAAATCACGTTGCCTTTAAATTAGTTAGTGAAAAATGCAGAAATCACGAACGCGCATTAGGATGATGTCACTGTTAGATTACATTCTGTGTTTACCTTGTTTTAGACCATTCTTCAATTCCCGTTTTTATCAGCCACTTAGATTATGTCGTCTTAGAATAAGTCCATAAAGGTAGGACAACAAATGAAAAGTTTTCAGCAATGTACACGGATTCACCGCCAACAACAAAAGTTGGGGAATATCTGGTAAACAAATGAATATACAATGGGTGGGAAAGATTTCTAAGCATGAGGCAAACAGTGAATGCAGGCTGTTGATTGTTCAGAGGCAAAGTATTAAGTTAATTATTAGTTTAGTACTAGGTTATTAAATTAAGTAGTCAAAATTATTTCTTTATTGGGTTTTCAATTAGTTAATATATTCGAATTACACACAATATTGTTAAAACAAATTGCAATAAATGTGCTTTTTAAGTGATTATTTAAAGCTAAACAAGATATCTGGTGGGATCGATAGCGGTTTCCCCTTCAGGTACCAATAATTCATAGTAAGAGATTAGTTAAATGTATTGCCATTCGACGCATACTCTATATTTTGCAAATGGAAACGTCTGGTTTATAATCATATGTTTGCAATTATGGCCTCACGTCTAAGCTGATACGCAGTTACAATATGCAATCCAATCCTTTTTGAATATATGTATCCCAACTAGACATGTCCATAAATTTAAGAAGGGATCGTATCAACTTGGGATGAATAGTTATGTGGGTCGAATCAATTTAAAATCATACTTATCGCAAGATGATAACAAATTTTATATAATTATATTGTTCAATATTTTCAAAAATTGAAAAATGAACCTAGTATTTTGGGATATTTAACTCAAACAAGCCTAATGCTAAACATATAAATTTAGGGTTGTGATAGTTGTAATTTTTTCACGCAAGAATTAGTTAAAGTCAAATTTCTGTAATATTTATTATTATTATTAGCACCGCGTCTTACTACCCGTTTGGGTTATACGCACTTACGCTAATGTGTAATGGTAGGGTGATTGTGAGATGAAAATGAAGGACCTACAGATTAACGTGGAATCCGAACCACGGTGGAGGCCTGGCATTCCTCACATTCACAAGATGTCTTGTCAGAGGTGAAGGAAGGGTTTGGTAATCAGATAAATCTGTGCCGGGACCGAGGATTGAACCCCGGCCGCCNAATCTTTGCCGGGACCGAGGATTGAACCCCGGCCGCCAGCATAGAAGTCTGACACCTTACCCCTAGACCACCAGGTCACCAATTTCTGTAATAGATCAAGTCATAAACCACATGTAGAAAAAATATTTAAGAAAAATAGACAAATAGAAACTCCATTTTTTATGAAATTATCTCTTAAAATTGATTAGAATTTTTAAAACTATGAATTTTGGAAAAAAAATCGAAGATTCCAAACACCCAAATTTTTCTAATTCTGTAAAATTATTCGACTCGAGTTTGAGCAGCTACTAAAACTCAGCTCCAACTCATATTATTCAGTACTCGCACACTCCTAATGTAAATAAACTAATGTTCTCCCTCGAAATATCTGGCAGCCAGAATCCAAAGTTATCCTCAATTTCAGAAGTCTAAAACAGGATTAATAATATTTTATTTATACAATACTCCCTGTAATTTCAGGTTTTACATTTTAAGTCACTTTTTTCCAGAAATGTATAGAGTAAGAGAAATCAAATCTCATTTCAAATGATAATGACTTATATTATTTCATGAAATTAGTGGTAAGAACGAATTGACCTTGAGGGGAGAATTTATGAAGGTGTTACTAAACCTAATGTTTTGAAGTGAAAAAAAAGGCATGCTTTTTTTTTCAATTTTCTACTCATTCTATAAAATGGCCTTCTATGTAAAGCTTTCCACTAATTTAACCAAATTCACCGATATTTAATTAAAAGTTTTTTTAATGAAGTTTCATGTAATTTCCCGATATTTTCAAGACACAAAAAAACACTTGTGTTTTCAGATGTGTAGCCACAATGCCAAAATCACTCTACCCCTCTATTCCCTTAAATTTTCTTTTAATGAATATGTCAATTTGAAGCAGACGGCTTACAAATGTTTTTAAATATATCGTATATGTCTATCAGGAAGTTCTGGAAGCCAATAACAGAAACAGATGGAATATGCTAAAAAAAACTCCCTTCAAAAATGTTTTGTAAGTTTACTGTGTGACCGTTCAACCCAAACATGTCCCCCTGTGTCTTCAGACATGTGCCACAGTTTGTACAGCATATAATAAATTTCAAAAGTTCCAGATATTTTTACTGTCAACGCCTTTTTTTAGTCTTTCTTTCTAGAGCACTGATGCATTTTCCATTACGAGCATGAAAAGGATGTCTTCCTGTGTAAGTGGAATGTTGTATGTGTGGTATGAGTAATGGCTGTACTTTGGCTGAGGGAATGGGGAAAGGACGAAGGAAAGTGTTAATGATTATCATGGTAAAAATATGTTCGGGATTCTTTCTCTCTCTTGAATAGAATGGAAATAGTGTTTGGTGTTTAAGGAGAGTAATTGCTGATTTTGTCATTTGATATTGAGTTTTTTGGATGTGTTAAGTTTTGCTTTATGAAGTAATTTTTACATTTACTAAGAACTATATTTAATTTTAAATTTAGGTTTTTTATGTTGCTCGTAGCATAATTATTACCATTGAAATAATTTGTATAGAAAAAGAAATATATAAAAACTAGTGTTAATTTTTATATAAAGTGTAATAGATAATTGATCAAAATTGTTGAAATTTGTGTCTATAGCATCAGATAATAATTATATGGATTTTAAATAAAAAATTAAAATTTTTATACTGCAACACACTTGGACTACATGCATTTAAATATACCTATTGGATATGAACGAGAAAGCTAAAATTTAGAGATACCGTTGCCACATTGACGTGGAAAACTAATGGTAAACTGGTATGGAAAAAAAACCCTTTATTCACCCAGAAAGGATTTGAACGCCGATCTTCCCGTTATTTACAAACAAGACTAGATGAGCTTGACAATTTGACAATTATTTCACGGGTCCACCAATTCTAATAAACAATTAACTAAATTATGAGTTTACAAATACTGAAATGCCATTTTCGAAAAAAATATAAAAAAAGACTCTATATATATATATATATATATAGTTACTCAAATTAAGGCATTTTTACGAGATTTGTAATTTTAAAGGTACATAAAAAGTAATAAATACAACACTATGCCGAGAAACTTAACATAACTTAATCTAATCCTAAAAATTGATGATAGAGGAGTATTAGATTAAAGTTAAAACATTTTACACAATTATTTCTTTTTAAATTTAATCGGTGTGTTCCAAATACCATTAGAGCCTATAAATACATTTTTTGGGGGCTCATAAACATTGATGTTTCCGTATACTCACAAAGTACAATTATTTGCACCTATCTTATTTTAACACTTAAATAAATAAAATATATTCTCCCTCTAAACACAATGAATTACGTATTTATTAAAATATAAAATATAAACCAAACTTTGAAGCTCATAGTGTTTCTCAAATACGTCAAAAAAGTATAATTAAATACTTAGGTCTAGTTAGCAAACTTGTAAATATAATGTTTCCTTATCAATCAAAACCCTTTAAATTCCTATTTTATATTATTAGAGTTTCTGAGAATTCAACCAACATTGGATAGAGCATTTTGTCGTCTATGATTTTATATATAAATAAAACTACAGAGCTTACAACCACACACAGTCAAAGAACTACTTTAGCCAAATTCAAACGTTATAGATATGTATCGTTGCAGAATTATGTGAAATAATTATGTGTAGCCCTCATTACGCGTAGCCCCGTATTAACTTTGTAAGATTACAACCAAGCCACCTCAGTCAGAGAATTGTATAAGTCTTCACTTTCACAAGCAACCAGACTGCCTATGACGTGAATTATTATTATTATTATTATTATTACTATTAACACCACGTCTTACTACCCGTTCGGGTTATACGCACTTTCGCTAATGTGTAATGGTAGGGTGATTGTGAGATGAAATGGAGGACCTACAGTTTAACGTGGAATCCGAACCACGGTGGAGGCCTGGCATTCCCCACATTCACAAGATGTGATTAATATACGTCTTGTCAGAGGTGAAGGAAGGGTTTGGCAATCAGATACATCCGTGCCGGGACCGAGGATTGAACCCCGGACCCCCAGCACAAAAGTCTGACATTTTACCCCTTGACCGCCAGTTCACATTTAAATTAAGAGAAAATGTCATTAAATGTCAAGACCCCTTTGACAAATATTCATAAACTGTTGAGGTCACTATGCTAAGAAAATTTAACTTTATGTTTGTACTGAAACAATATATATCTTAAATTGTTATAAGAATTCCAAGAACACTGACCTTTAATCGCGTTCCCTGTATCCCTCCCATAAATTTAGAATTTAAAAGAATAATTACTTTTATAAGGACGCGAACAACAAATACGAATTTTTGTCTTAGTTTGGTATTAAATTATTATTATTATTATTATTATTATTATTTAGCACCACGTCTTACTATCCGTTCGGGTTTTACGCTTTTAGTACTAATTACGCTAATGGATTATGAATTAGGAAGGTAGAATTAGAGGAATTGAACCCGCATTTGCGTTGAGGGAGAGTGGAAAACCATTTAGGAAAAACCACCCCCAGTTCACCCGACCGAGATTCGAACCTCTATCTCCCTGTCCTCAGCATTCGAGCTCAACACGACTAGCACGTTAGCCAACTACGCCACCGAGGTGGGTTTGGTATTAAAATCTTACACGTGTGACCTGCCACGTTTATATTGCATATATGTAATTGACCGAACATATCGCACATCCCTATTTCATTAGAGTATTTAATGTACACGCAAATCGGAACGAGTGCTAAGATGTGGCTAAAATAATAAATATTACCAAAGCCAACATCCATGCAATAGCGTCACATGAAATATATTTTGGTGGAGGTGAGACGGTGAATTTCTAAACTCTGGTTTTGTGAAATTAAAAATCTTACCAGGTGACCAGGTAACAAAGGCCACGTTGGTAACACTGGGGTTGGGGGGGTATGAAGATATGTAATACCCTCAAGCTAATATGGGGGGGGGGGGAAGTGGTTTGGTAGCTGCATAAGTCTAGAGCGTCACTCTCGTAATAGACTAGGCTGCCAATGACGGGGAAATATGGGTTAGAATTCCGGTCGGATGTACTGACGGTGGTTTTTACAAAATTGTTTTCCACTCTCCCTCCACGCAAATGTGGGTGCACTTAATATAAATCCAACCTCTTCATGCCTAATTTATTAGCGTAATTAGTACACATATTCTTATAACCTGAACAGGTAATAAGACGGTGCGATAAAAAAAAAAGCGGGGCCAAGGGGCTATCACCAGGGTAAAATGGTAAATTTTGAGGTGATAACTGGGCCTTGAGTCAAGGTTTTAGTCAGCTAATTTTTTTAAAGTTATTTTATAATGTTAGATTTTTCAAACTACACGTGTTATTTGTTCTAACATACACCATTAATGTGTTAAGGTAAACGAACAAATTTCGGTTCTTAAGAACTCCAAGCTTTATCAAAAGACCAACTTAAAACATTACCTTACATTTCTAAGGCTACAAGTGTTTAGTGGGCTATTAGTAGCACTATAACTAGTAGAGAGTGGACAACAGTGCTACTAGTCAACTTAAATAAGCATTCTATAAAATCTACTACAGAACCATTTCCTTTCAATGTTTGATGTGTTATGAATTTGGAAACATTCGAAGAGTAGGGATCGACAGTTGGGAAATTTAAAAAAAACATCTGTACAGGTCTCTCATAAACGAAAGTACTGAGGTAGACAGTAATTCTAGAATTTCCCAACTCAAGGTCTAAGCTCTTCACAAAATTTGCAATTTTCAAGCATTTTACAAAAATTGGATAGGCTGCCCCAACCGACGCTTCCCCTGCAAACAAAACAATGCGCCTGTTTCAATAGATACTTGGATTAAAATATGTCAGACTTGTCTAGAGTGGTTTCCTTGTGACAATAATTCTCAGGTTGTAATTCCTGATGGGTCTATTATCTCTAAATGCTTTCATTGTCTTCCTCAACGCCAATGTGATACATTTCCTATAAATTCTATCTAATACTTTATTTTTCGATTATAATAATTATTTTGCTTATAGTCTGAACAGGAATTATGGGGGGAGGGGTGAAAATTAGATAAATAATAAAACAACAATAGATTTGTTTAGACGCTTGACGTTTATTTCGATACCAAGCGTAACGACTTGTGGTTCTCAACGTTTTGGTTCACCGCGAACTTTTTGTTGTGATTACTCACGGCGCACTTGTTGGCGACGCTACTTGAGATTTGAACACATGCATGCGCAGAAAGACTTATCTCAATTGAATAGGAAATGCGTGTGTTTTCGACCCTAAATTGAACATTGGTGTAAAATAAAATACAATGTTATTATTGATTTCTCAACTTTTTGATTGTAAGCCATTAAATTCTCAGTAAAGTAACTATATTAAACCTGTCAAACAGTTTAATCATTTTTTTAATTTCAAATTAATTATATAATTAAACCATTTTTATTTATTTATTATCAATAATAAAATAACGTAATGAATATTTATTGCATACCTAGTGAATTTATCGATTCCCTGGTGTGCAATGTAATATCCTTTGAGAACCGACTAATTCATGAGATTAAATAAACCTTTGTCGACTTTTTCAAGGCCTCCGAGTCTTGATAGTGTGAGTGTGTATGTGAGTGTATTTGTGGGTGGGAGCGGAGTTTATCGCAGCTGCTGTCTGCAACATCTTGAGCCAAGCGGAAAGGGGATTCCAAGCTCTAAACCTCCAAGTAAACAGAAACAAACATCCGCCAACATCCGCGCGAAGCTTTGCGGTAAACATGAAACACTAGTGTGACATACCAAAACCCACTTACGCAAAAAAAGAAAAAGAAAGAAAGATGGCACGTGTGATGGGAAAGGGAGAAAGATAAAGGAGTGAAGATCGGGACAAAGAGGACGAACTTGAGAGTGGGAGAGCGTAATTCATTATACTATTTTTATTTATTCTCTATACATAAATCTTTTTGATCGCTGAATGTGATTTTATATATATATTATTATTATTATTATTAGCACCACGTCTTACTACCCGTTCGGGTTATACGCACTTACGCTAATGTGTAATGGTAAGGTGATTGTGAGATGAAATGGAGAACCTACAGTTTAACGAGGAATCCGAACCACGGTGGAGGCCTGGCATTCCCCACATTCACAAGATGTCTTGTTAGAGGTGAAGGAAGGGTTTGGTAATCAGATAAATCTATGCCGGGGCCGAGGATTGAACCCCGGCCGCCAGCACAGAAGTCTGACACCTTACCCCTAGAACGCCAGGTCACCTTATATATATAAAATGAAACAAGAAAAATCTGGACAAAATAGAACATGTATATTTTCCTTAGCTATTGAAGAAAGTAACTGAAAGTAAAATTTTCAAGTAAGTTCAAGCTTAAAGTAAATGTTTCATATCTTCATAAGCCAAGCTAAGGTTTACTTAGTATAAATACCTTTTAATTAATGCTAATAATATTTTAAAATCGTTTCAATACCAACAACAACAAAATGTATAAACTTTTCCTACCAAAACCCTGCTATAGAGCAGAGGTACTAAACGTTTTTCCTGACTTACCCCATTTTTTTATTAATTAACACAATTAAAATGTTTTCAGCTATAACACAGCTTACAATAACATTTATTACTTCAGCGATACACTAAAACATACCTATGTACAGGGTGTCCACCAAGATACTCCAATGTAGTGAACTATAGGTATATGTGCTTAGAATGTATCATGGTAGATAGACTGTACATATATATTTTTTTAAATTAAGAATTAATTGCCTGTCATGAGCATTATGCGATATCTACCACGCGAAGGGGTCTGAAAATTTAAAAATTAGTAGCCTCCGTGCACTAACAAGTGCACCTCCAGGATGGAATTTTAAAATTTTGAGTAGAATTTTTTCAATTAGATAAAAACTTTCCGGGAAACGCCAGGTACTTCAACACGTCTTACTACCTGTTCAGGTTATACGCATGTAAATAACTATTCTAATGGGGTTGAAATGAGGACGGGAGCATCTTATAAGTACTCTACCTAAATTTACGTGGAAAGAGAGTGAGAAACCATTTAGGAAAGAACGTCCTCAGAATATCCGACCAGAATTAGGACCCTGATTTCTTCAGCAGCAGACCAGTCTAACACGTGAGTGACGTCTTAGATTATTCGGGTAGCTAATAATAAGACCTATACTATTCAATAATTAAACATTTCTTACATTTAATAATCTCTCCAATTAACTGTTTTTTTTCCACCTCTTTTTCCAAATTTGAGCGTTTATACTATCTTTTCTAACTTAGGTTATTCAAATTACGGCTGACATAATTATGTTCCCTGTTTACTTTCCTCTGGTTTATGTCTTTCAACTTCTACTCGACTCAAAGACAGCAAGTTAATTTAGAAACATTTTTTCGACCTTTAAACTTTAAATTTATATTAGACAATTCATTTAATACATCCTGTCTTAATTTTAATGTGTTGTTTTTTTACCTCTAATCTTAAATTATATTAGTTATTCATAGTAAAATATCCTGTTTTAATTTCAAAGTGTTTCTTGTATTTTTATTCTTTTTATCTTTGACTTTACTGTGCCACTTAAATTTCATTACCTTTTGAATGTTCATCAAAATTTTTCGGATTATTCTGACAATTATATGTATTATCCATGTACCAATTTAACTTATCCTTATGGTTAATGTTTAACTATTATTCTTATTTAGACTCATTATTGCCTGTTTTTCATCTATTAGTTGTGTTAAAGGTCATTCAAGTATTAACCACTTATTAATAGCATTTTTAGTGAATAAATATTCCCTGTTGTCTTCGTCAATTATTCATATTCATTTTTTATCTTCAATTTACTCTATTTTTATTATATCTATCCTTTTTCATAGTTCTTATTTAAGATTTTAAATATATCTGTTTGGTATTCAGCGATCCTTTGAGAATATTTATTACTCTCCTCACTAATTTAATATGAATATAATTAACATTATGGGTAAGATGACGCAGGGGACCAAAATATAATGTTCTTGCTGACAAGGTATACTTCTAAGTACCTAATAACCACTGGAGCTACGCATTTAGGTTAGCTAGTCATACGGTCGATTAACCGTCAAATCAAATACAGGACTACGATTAAAACATAAGTCGAATGAAATTGCCATTTCCTGCATTTTACATTTGATAACAGCAAAATAATGAGGTCAGTGAAATAATTTTTCTTAAATTTATAATAAGTACTTTTAAACTATATATTTACCTTATTATAGACCTAATATAGTGAAATTATTTCAAGGGTATCAAACAGACAAACTATTTATAATATTTTCAAGTTAAATCATGTGGAATCTACTCTGGCGTTTCGTACTCATGACATGAAAATCCAACATTATTCAAAGTTTTTGATCAAAACAGGAATATTATTTTACTCAAATAATTCTACTTAATTTAACAATTCTAAGTCAATAGTGATGTTTCATGAATTTCTGGAAAGCTTAAATTAATTTGCTTCAAATGCCTTGACGCAAGCTAAGATGTATTTGATTGGAAATATCAATATGTTAGAGATATAGGTTTGAAACAGTGTTTTTATGGTGTGGATATTAGAGAAGATAATAAATGTGCTTTGTACAAAGAGAAAAATAAATTGCAAATCTAATATTTTCCCAGATGCAGGTAACTTTGCCTCTCCTTAATACAAAACAAATCAATTTGCTGGCTAGTTTATTGAGAAAGGCTGGGAATCAAACTTCATAGAACTTAAAAGGGCACTCACTACCTAACGGAATGTAAAAATACTCACAATGATATTTGTTTAATGGGATTGGAAGTTCTGACTCTTCAAAACTACAAACTAAATCATCTATTAACATATAATTTTATGTTATATCTACAACAAAAAAAGACGTGATTAGTTTAAGGAAGAACATTTCTAGTTCCCTATACCCTTAGAGCTTGTTCAGACGGGGTAAATCCGTCCACGCGGATGGAACCGCGTGGTATCGAGTTGTATTGAGCTCCATACACTCGTTCACCGACCGCCGGAAACTCGATACCGCGCGTATTCCGCGCGGCTCGAGTTCTATGACTTTCAATGAGAGCGTTTAGTTGACGAGCGGATTCGGCGTGGTTTGGTCGTAGGCAGAGGAGTGAGTTATTGAGCGTTTCGATACAGAACTTTTTGCTGACGAGGTGGAGAAAAGGCCTTCCATATGGGGACATAGAATGGGAAGAACAAGATAAAAAAAACTAGCTTGGACGGAATTGGTGAAACTATTCGCCAATGCTGGGATTCCTTGGAAAAAAAGAAAAGTACTTGGTAGGTTTGCCCTTTATTATAAATATTTAATATTAGCTATTATCAGTTATCACAGATATTTATATTAAATAAGAACAGTATATGATTACCAAACCCTTCCTTCACCTCTGACAAGACATCTTGTGAATGTGGGGAATGCCAGGCCTCCGCCGTGGTTCGGATTCCACTTTAAACTGTAGGTCCTCCATTTCATCTCACAATCACCCTACCATTACACATTAGCGTAAGTGCGTATAACCCGAACGGGTAGTAAGACGCTGTGCTAATAATAATAATANGGTGCCTAGCTATGTTTCAAATGTGTTCATTATACACTGGTAGTTTCTAAAGTTATGAATGGAGACACACAATTACATATTGTGATCAAATGAAACAATTATTCCTATAGCAATATTGTAAAAGACTATATTATTATTAGCACCGCGTCTTACTAACCGTTCGGTTTATACGCACTTACGCTAATGTGAAATGGTAGGGTGATTGTGAGATGAAATGAAGGACCTACAGTTTAACGTGGAATCCGAACCACGGTGGAGGCCTGGCATTCCCCACATTTACAAGATGTCTTGTCAGAGGTGAAGGAAGGGTTTGGTAATCAGATAGATATCCGTACTACAAATATCAAGGTTTTGGTTCTGTAAATATTAACGATGATTTATTAAACTCTACTTTTATATTCCACACGGATTCCGTGACGTCTGAACAGCTACCAATTTCTGCGCGGATAAAACCGTGAGGACGATTCCGCTCCGTCTGAACGTAGTCTATGCTTATTGTTGTGATATCTTCCAAAATAATCCTTCGGGAGCAACATATTTTAATAACTAACAATAATTCAAACATGGCGAGACTGCTGAACGTTGGAAATGCATTTCAACACTTCTAAGAGTTACCCTTTTAAACAGAAAATTAATCCTAGAATAAGTATTTTTTTAGTCAATGTTTTTGATTTAATTTTGTGTCCTGGTAAAAAAAAATCTGTGGGTCGTTGGCGCCTTGGACTTCCCTTACTTTCACATTCCATGAGGACTAAAAAACTTCACCATTGGGGTTAAAACCAAAAAAATCTCTCTCGGGAGAGTGGGCAATAATTTGAGGCATTGGTGATCTGCTCCAATCACATGAGATCTAAAAGACTTAGAATCTTCTAAGCCAGCGTTTTTAAAACTGTGCTTCACATAGCTCTTGGGATACTAATAGTTATCTCAAGCTCCATTGGGTTATTTTAGTATTTTCTTTGATTTTATCTACACTATGAATAATTGAGTAATTTATTAGGATTGATAATTTATTTTTATCTGAATAAAGGACTTTGGCCCAAGGCAAAGCGAGACCATGTGATGGGATTTGATATTTGTAAAACTTAAAAGTCCTAATTGAATGTTCATGATAGCAGTGTACAAATTTATCAGAGCTCCAGTTTGGGAACCATTATTTTAAGCAATATGCAAATTATTGGGATGTATTCATTTATAAAGCAAAGACAATGTGTTGAGAAAAAAAATTGTTTTAAAGGGTGCCTAGCTATGTTTCAAATGTGTTCATTATACACTGGTAGTTTCTAAAGTTATGAATGGAGACACACAATTACATATTGTGATCAAATGAAACAATTATTCCTATAGCAATATTGTAAAAGACTATATTATTATTAGCACCGCGTCTTACTAACCGTTCGGTTTATACGCACTTACGCTAATGTGAAATGGTAGGGTGATTGTGAGATGAAATGAAGGACCTACAGTTTAACGTGGAATCCGAACCACGGTGGAGGCCTGGCATTCCTCACATTCACAAGATGTCTTGTCAGAGGTGAAGGAAGGGTTTGGTAATCAGATAAATCTTTGCCGGGACCGAGGATTGAACCCCGGCCGCCAGCATAGAAGTCTGACACTTTACCCCTAGACCACCAGGTCACCGACAAAAAAGACTATAAATCCAGTCAAGGTAATCGTTTCCATTGTGGTTTGTGAAATTTTTCATAAAGTTATTGACTATATACATTTATGTCTATAAGAATATAAATTTTACTCAACCTATATTGGAATGGATTGGAAGGAAAGTATTTACTAACGAAACAAAATATTGCCCATTTAGATAAGTGTAATTTTCTACATATAGTTATCTAAAAAGTTTTTAAATATTTGTCGAGGTCTTCGAAAATTTTGACTTATACTTTTTATTGTTATTAAAATTTATTGGTCATGAAAAGTATGCAATAAATAATTAGAAGAATCTGCATATGAAATTAAAGTCCCCTCGATCCAATCTTAAGGCACTAAATAAGTATGAACATAATATAATCATACTAGCGATAAGAAAATGAGGAGGAAAAAAACCTTAAATTGATAGAACTTTAAATTGATTCGTTGGCCTTCGGACAAACAGTTGGGCTAGGCTGGTAGGCGCTTGCGTGGTTGTTAATTTAATCCGGCTTTGTACCGGAGGTAGTAGACTCACGGTCCAGCTCCCCAGAATCTACAGAAGTGGCGGTGCTTGAGAAAGGCAGCTCATTCAACTTCACATCCGTTAACTTAGTGCCTGCCACTGTGCCACTACCTCCTTATCTAATCTGAGAGTAGAAACGGCGAGCCAAGGTACTCGCTTCTAAATGGTTTCCCCGCTCTACCACTGCTGCCTCTACCCGTTGGTTAAATAATGGAACGAGGCGCAACACGTGGAGAGAAATGAAATCACTGGTGTTTGGATAGAGTCTGGACGCCCTCTGCAAGAGTGTTGGAAGGTGATATGTTCCCGAGGTGATACCAGGAGTGCGAAATATTTTATTTTAGAGATAGATTTCAGATGAGTATATTTGAAATCGTAGATGTAAGTTAAAAATATAATTTCATTTAAACATAGAGCCCCAATATATTATCAATAATTTTCCCATTCCCTGCTTAACGTATTAGTTAAGTATCTTTTTAATCCTCTATCTATCTTGCGATTATTACTTTTAAATTAAAACCTACCTAAAAGAAATATCCTTCCATTTCCCACACTTTAATAAAATAATTTTCCAGCCCTTTATTAATAGAGTAAAATAATTGTGTTTAGAATATTCTTAGATTTTTTATATGAAACCTTAATAAAACTCTAAATACACCTTCCAGTCTATTCACCCACTCTTTCAAAAAAATTCTGCGAAGAAAGTACAGTTAGCTCAAATATTAATTAGGTTAATTTGCTTGTTTGTTCTTAAAAATGTTAGCCTTACATAATTTCACCAGCTATTTTTCATAAATTAGCTTCTTTTTTTAAAACTTTATCTAAGCACTTTATTAAGGCTGTTGTGTAGCGCAATAAGATTTGAGCTTGTGTGTAATACGGTTCTTCTCTATTCAATAGCTGGAGATGAAGCTGTTTAGTATTGAAACTAGTCGCCAACTATAGGGCAGTTAAAGCACCCATTTCAAATACGAAAAAAAGGAATCTTAGAATAGGAAAAATTAATATAAACACATCATATTTAACTTAATGTATACATATTTAAACATTTAACATCATTTGTATATCAATACTTTTCAAATACGTCACACAAATTATTAAAAACATTAAGTAAACTAGACTAAAAAAAAAGTCAGCAAAAAAAAAGAGCTTAAATTCACTCAATATACTGTTCTCACAAAATACATTAACGTAATTTTAACATGTTTCATTTTTCAATGTGCCTATACTAGGCCTTTTGCACCTAACAATAATTATTAATGTTTCATATGTAGCCTATTGTTCAATGTCTAGAATTTCATATACACATTTTGTCAGATTTCACAACATTGTTTATTCTTCATATATTATTGTATTTATAATTTATAATGACTAATGTTTGGTCATATGCCATTTTATAGCGTGATTTTTATATTTAAGTTTTTTTATGAGGCAAGATAGTATGTGTATAAAATGGATTTCAATATGTTTAGTAAAGATTCGTTCCTTGGTAAGAAACTAAAAATAAATTTTAAAATAAATTTAAACTGTTTAGTTTATGCATTTCTTAAAAATCTCGTTTAAAAAATAAGTGTAAACAAGGCAGTAAGAATTAAGACCAATAAATTTATAATTTGCTAAGCTTAAAATTAAATGAATCGTTGAACACGTGATTTGGACGTCAAACTTTTATAAACTGGTTTGAAGTTGACAGGAGGGTCAGGTTTTAAATACTTGTTTGGTGTACTAAGAGTACCTTTTCATAAAGTGCTTTCCACACACTGAAAATATGTCCTTATTTTTAGTTTTTCCAACCTTACCTCAATAATGTCATTAAATATGGGTAGCCTGTCAAGTAGTAAGATGGTGTTCAAAATAAGTTGATATAAAATACATTTTATGATGAATGCAGTAGAAAGAAATATCGGTCATTTCTCACACTCACCGTTATTAAAACTGGCTACAAGGCACTTAATGCGACCCTAGTGGAGTTATCTAAAATATCGGTGCTAATTTCAGATTAACGTGCGTTTATATGGAATTTACCTTGTAAATAAATGAGTAGATCAGCAGGATGATAACAACAAATACATTTTATAATATTAATATAAGGAGATATAATTATGAGTATATATATATATTTACTTATATATGCACACATATATACGTATTTTCTTCATATATATTTCATTTATGATTTAGTTGTCTAAATGTATGAATGTGTATTAACACATGTTTGTGACAATTTTTCTGAGAAACCTTTAATTTCTGTGATCACCTAAAGCACCTGGAATCGTAATCATTTCGTCAAATATTTCTATATTAGGTATAGATTAACAAACATTTCTTTGAAATTCCTAGTGAAATTTCATACCTACCTTTGAAATAAGAGAGTAAGTTTCTTTTCCCAAACACAGAAACAGTAATTAACCAATTTAGTAAAAATTTGAACAACTGAAAGTAGTGCATGGAGTACGAGTTTTTACAAAAATGTACTTACATCTTGCATCAGGATCAGTAAATCGTTTGGAGATTTTCCTTTCCCCACATAGCGATTTGAACAAAACTTGTTATTAGTGTAGAGTTCATTAGGAGGAAGGTTTTCCACCATACATAATCAAGTGATACATCTCAAATTAAGGCTAATATTCGAGTTTTGAGTCCAATCATATGTAGGCCCAGTGTTTTAACCTATTTCAATGAAATATTTTAAGACTCTGAATGATACCAAATACTTAGTTGTGATGCTTCAAGTAATAATTTCTTATTCCTATGAATAAAAATATTTACTTTATAAATTTAAATTTAAAAAAAAATCAATGGGATATAAACACGCAATCTTTGGGATTATATACTACACATACGTATTTGAAGTCTACTTTCCGAAATGACTGGTTAAATAAACATACTACTTACAAACAAACTAACACACACATCACTCAATCTCTTAGCCATTAACTCCTCAATGTAAAAAGATTACCGTGTTATGAATCAAACCCAGGTCTATGAGAGTTAGAGACTGTTAATTTAACTGCAGTTCATCACCTTTACCACGGTAGTGAGTAAAGTGAATGATTCAGAATAATACACTTTATCAAAGTTTATTCTATGTTATTTATAAGTGGAGTTTACTAACCCAAAGTATTGACTGGTGATGGAAACTTATTTTTATGCGTACCTAACAATATTACAATATAGTTTTAGTTAAAATATTTTTTTCATTTTACAATAAAGCTTAAATTTTTATATTTGAAAAATAGAAAATTAAAATATTATAGCTGGGGATACAAATTCATATTAGTTCTACTACTTTGAATTGGTAAAAATGTACACTTTTCTCTGGTGAATAAATTTAAAATAATACAAATTATTTTAATATAGTATTATTTTTTAAAACTCTATTGTGTGATCCCACAAGCAAGCTATATCAACCGAGTGGCCACTGCCGTTAGCGACGACAGTGTCAACATTTGCGGATAAAGGGTGTCACGTGGTCAGCACTACTCTCTATTAAGCCGTTAATCCTAGTTTTCTAGGCCTGAGCTGCTACTTATTTAATCAACTATATCCTTATTTGTTCTCACGAGGCTGAGTTTGACCAGTTACAGATCCACTGCTTCAGAGATACATTTTGGAATCACCGGGGATCAAGCCCGGAACCTCTGTATCTGTAGCCAGGAACGTTGACCACTATACCAAAGAGTATCAATAAATTAACAGTGTGCAACATCTGCGCTGTAAGAGCTAGTTATGAAAACATTGCAACTAGGCTATCTAACGAAACGCATCCTATCTTAACCAGCATCCTTGGTCCGTATCTTAACTGGCTTAATACGACATGATCACTCTAGATTCACGTGCATCGGCGCTAATCTAAAGATTACAAATTAATGATTAGAGTTAATTTATTTCACGCTTTTATTCTGATTAAAATTTAAAGAATTAAAATTAATAATGATTGAATGAGTAACTAGTTCATTCTCATACCCTTTGACTACGCGAACACGTCTGATCTGGATGTCAGCTAGATGGAGAGTGTTTTTTCTCCTATTGATGGATGCTACCTTTGCCGCGGTCCAAAGGAGGGCCCACTACCCTTGAGCAATTTCCCTTGTAAGAAACAAATCAGCCAAGGCCATTTTCACTGTCAAAGAAACTGCAGCTCAGGTTGGTGAAATCTTGTAAGAATTGTCCTGTTCACAACTGTTAGCTTATTTTTATGTCAAGATCTTGAATCTTAAAAAATACCATGGAATGCACCTAGATTTTAGAAAGTTAGAACAAGAAGGGAAGCTCACTGTGACTAAAAAATTCAGAAAAAGTTAACATTAAATATATGTTATACTTCAATTACAGTAAGCAAAATGGCAAAATAGACACTAATTTCATAGTTGACTATTGTTTTTAATATTTCGTGATAAGTGAAGTGAGGATCAAGATATTTTTTGTCTTCTAAATTTATTATTATTATTATTATTATTATTATTATTATTAGCACCGCGTCTTACTACCCGTTCGGGTTATACGCACTTATGCTAATGTGTAATGGTAGGGTGATTGGGAGATGAAATGAAGGACCTACAGTTTAACGTGGAATCCGAACCACGGTGGAGGCCTGGCATTCCCCACATTCAAAAGATGTCTTGTCATAGGTGAAGGAGGGGTTTGGTAATCAGATAAATATGTGCCGGGACCGAGGATTGAACCCCGGCCGCCAGCACAGAAGTCTAACACCTTACCCCTCTCTAAATTTATTAAATCCAAATACAACACATACTTTACTAAACATGTTCCATACTAGATTAATGCTGTTTATTATCAACAAACCCTAGTAAATTTTTTAAAATGATTGTATTAAATAACCTGTTTATCATAAGGTAAGTAGCACTCGATCAGGTTATGCTACCATGAGCGTTGTAGTCAACTTATCTCGTGCAGATAGTCACGTACTTCGTATTATTTATTATCTACTTTAACTTCAATTGTGTAGATATTATTTTACATTTAAATACTTAATAAAATGGTATGTAAATTTTAGACAAAATATTAGTGTGTTTCTAACCTAGAGTATGACTTATATTTGGTTTATATTCGCTAACTTTATGAGTCAACGCTTATCTGTTCAAATGTTTTAAGGAGTACATTTATGAAATGTAGGTTATTATTTGGGTACTCCTAATTATTACGTATTATTTGATATTAGTGTGTTTGGATAATTCTGTGATATGTATTTGGATCTTGCTTTCTATTTTAATATTGCTATTTTAATGAAAGGACCAGAAACTAGAAATTTAATGAAAAATACAGAATTCAATTAGATGTGGAGGCATTCCCTGGCCATTGTGTTGATAATTCAATGTTCATACAACTGCAATCGATTCAAAGAGTTCGTAGGCCACGTGTATAAAAGTTTTTTTTATCAAATTATAATTTGTGGACAAGAAAAGATGTATAAGTAAGGTTCTCGTAGGGTTTCTTACAACTTTATGAAGAAAATCAAATTATATTATTATAAACCATAGCACAAATTGCTATGACATCAGAGGGGGGAATGTAAATTGATTTTAAGAAAATAAATTACTTTCCTTTATGCTATGCCAGAGGGTATCCAATTTCTCAATAATTATGAGTCGAAAATAAACACTATGACTTTGTAGTTTTAATCTTACATTCACCCATTTCCATGAGGTGGTATATGATAATAATTTATACCCACCCAATTAGACACATGAACAAAGGTGCAAGGCTCAGCTGGGCTAAGGTTTGACGGCTAAGGGGAGGTCGGATTTTGAATCCTAGTCAGTTTTACTTATAGAGTTATTAACTAAATGTTTTCCCACTCTCTTTCCACACAAATTTCGTTAAATTTACTTTAAGTTCTCTCGATCTCATACTTAACCTATTAGTGTAAATGTATGGATAGTCCGAACGGAAGTACTACATTGAGTTATATACATAAGGCTTTTCAAACAAAAAGTAAATTTTCGTAAAGATTGTTAGCCTACAGAGTAAAATATATAATGTGCTGTAATCCAAAACTTATCTTTCATTTTCATATCCATATATTAATATATAAGGTTATTAAAATATAATAAATATCTCATAGATGTTGTTAGCCTACAAAGTAAAAACAATAATAACCCAGGATTGAGAGATATTACAACTATTGATAAGTATGGACATCCTTTGGTAGAACTATTACCAATAACAAAAATAAATATATATTAAATGTTAATGTTTGTAGTTCGAATTGTGTAGCTATAAAATTGGTTACAGTTCAATTAAACCTTTATTTTGTTCTAAATTTTGTGGACGTTAAAACAACTTTTCGTTTATTTTATATATATATATATATGGGTAATAAGGACAAAAGTAAAACAATTTTAAATATCTAAAATAAAATATATGTTAAATTTAATCAATTTTGAATAACGGTACAAAATATAACCTTTTTTAAAAATCGTAAATATCTGGTTTTCAAAAAGGTGTTTGACTAAGAATAAGGAATATTTTTAAAATAAATAAGTTTTCATTTCAACTGTAGACTCAAAGCACATATTAGACCAAAAAAACTATTGATTTATATTAAAATATACATTTGACAATACCTCCCGATGGACTTTTATTACTTTCTCTTTGGTTGGAAGGACTGAGGGAGTTTTAAGGATCTGTTTGAAGAAAATCACAAGGTAGTTCATCTAATAAATATAAAATAGATTTTGGCCTTAATGTATATCCATATTGTCCTCCATTTTATACATCGTTTGTTAAATATTATTTACTCACACCCAACGATTGCTTTGGCTTCCCACTATTTTCTATTTATTTTGGTATATGGAGCGAAAATTCTTATTTTGTGTCGATGGATAGCTATAACAGGGGCGTTCTTTTTTTTTATCACCAAAGCAGTAAGTTTTTCACCGTAGGGAGTAAAGAATGTGTATTGAAAATACATTTTCTACTTTAATTGCTATCATATATAAATCAATATTAGAAAATAGGCTCATAAAAAAATAAATCAAAAAATTTATTAAGTCACAATGATAAAAAAGAAGTTTGCCCTAAACTAGCAGCTTAATCGTTGTATTATATATATAATCCATAAATTTTTTACACTATTGCGCTCTTTATCATTTTGAAAAAAACAAAACAAATTATATTGAATTGAATTATATTTAAGATGTTAAGCCTTTGTCTCCGATTTCTTAATTATTATTTTTCGCTTTTAAAATTCAAGAAAACCTTATTCAATAACAGGAAACCTTAATAGGCTTGGAAAACAAACCAAATAAAACACAGACAGGGAGTTAGCAGGATTGGGTGGAGGAAAGCATTTGTATCCTAGAAATATTTACGTTCGGGACTTCATTTCCATCTCGCCATGTGGAGCGGAGTCAACAAAACGTTTGCCTTACAACTCATTACTTGCTTGCTTTTCATTGCAGCTAACACAAACACAAGTAATCTAGAAATAAAAGAAAATGCGCTCAAGTTTTCCTGTCGCAAACAATACGAGTGTGATGTGAGAGCCAAATTCGGGTGTTAAAAGAGAAGGGGAGAAGCCTCTGATGACTTAGGTGAAAGGAAAATGAATGACGCTGGAAGAAGGACGGAAGGACAGAAAGAAATGAAATGGGAGAAGAAGTCTTGACACTAAAGAAAAGAGAGATTCATGGAGAAGTGCTGAGACGTGGAATTAGATCTACATTTTCTTTCAGGTTCTTTTGTAAATGCGAGAGGTAGGGAAATCTGGCTTCGCCATTAGTGGCAGCGAGTTGGCTGCTGAGTTCGATTTTCATGCAAACGAGAAGACCCTTAGGTTTTGTTAAAACATAAATTGTTTTTGGACAAACAATCGCGTACTTAGGCCTATATATATATATATATATATATATATTACCACCGCGTCTTACTACCGGGTAAGGTTATATGCTTATGTACTAATTACGAGGAGGGTTTTAAGGATGAGGAGGGTTATACTTAGAGGAAGTGTACCCGCATGTATGTGAAGGTAAAGTGGAAAATCATTTTGAAAAACCTCAGTACACCTGACTGAGATTCGAACTTTAATCACTCCGTCATCAGCAGTCTAGTCTACTGCATATTAGCGCCTTAGACCATGACGTGGACACCTAAGAGGGATCACATAAGCAGAAGAAAGCTTGATGAAGATTCAATAAATAATCATACTACGATAATACACTGAGAAAACATAAAGTAAAGTGATCTATACAATTTTAATTAGAGCTTTTACGTGTCAACTAAATAAAGGAATTGAATGTTAACTTAATATGCTTGATTGTTCACTACAGCACATGTAGTATGTAACACAGAAATGGGAAGATCACTAGATGGCCTAAGATAAGCAGATACCTTTGATCAAATAATTTCAACGTATGAATGATTGAAAAAAAAACCAACTTAGAGAAGTATGAGGAATACAGAAGTAGCCATTTAAATTCTACACACCAAATTATGTATACTAAGATAATTCAGTGAGAATAACATCGTTGGCTCTATATTGAAAACACTGGAGAATTATTACTGTTCACTTTATTATAATTGTATGGAAATTGTTGAAACTTGAGCCAAGAATTCTCCGGCAATAAGCGAAAGATTTGTGGAAAGCACTTGGGAGATCTGCCACTAAATTAAGCGCATAATATTCAAGAGCTCACTGTGTAACATTAGCGTGGACTACTAATATGACAATGTTACTACCCGCCCCGAAACAAGCTAATACTCATACATATCCTGCAATAGAAATACAAATAGAACCAGACAGCTTAAGATATTACGCCAAATAATCTTATACTCATAGACATCCAGCATTATTAAACATCACGATCTTACTATGTCTAATATGTCTTCTCACGTGTATATCGGCCTGGTGTAGACCGACGTACATGTCCAGCCTGCTCATCACGGATGCTAGAATGAAGAGAAATCCAAAACACGCTACAATTGTGCGGCACCCTGATGTTCCAACGGAGAAAGCCAACAATGCTCTGATTGGTCAGTACTGTACTATAAGAAGACCATTCATATGTTTGGACACCTGTATGGCATACGTGACCTAACAAGCATAGCTCTACACCTGCTCGTCTTGTGTGTAGAATGCAGTGGCAGATGGTCAAGACAATAAGAACCCGGCCTACGTGACGAATACAACGAAGCCTTTCCACCAGATGTTTGCGGATGACGTAGTAACAAAGGAGAACTCCCACCTTCCCACCCTGCAAATAGACCTATATAACGAGGGACCACAGACAATATCGAAGACTATTACTTTGGCCACTTCCACCAGAAGTTCTGTTCAGGACAAGGGCGTTATATAGCCAGGATGGCTTATAATATCTTTGTTTAAATCTATAATATATAAGTTGCTGTGGTGGTTTTGAACTTTTTAAACTACTTCGGTTTATTTGGTTATGGAAATTTGCCAGTGTAGGCATCGGTAATGTTTAACAAAAAAACTTTAATCCTAAACGTAAATTCTGTTATGAAGCACTTAATGCTTCCCGTTGCCACTTGGGCGCTAGTATCTTTGTAAATCTTGGTTTAAAGAGATAGCCACATTTTTTGGTTATTTTTATGTTTTGCAATATTTTGGTTAAATATTCAATTTCGTCTTTTGTAGTTATCAGTAATTAAAATTCTTTTATTTGATAATGTTTCTTTTGTTGGTTATTTTGAAGAATTCTTTGCTTAGAAGTTAATGTTAAGGTAACATACTTTTGTTGTTTAATATGATTTTGACTTTAATATTCGCTGGTTCATTTAGGCAAAATTGCAAATTCTGTAACGTAACCTTTTCTAGTTTTAAATTAAATATTTAAATGCAGGAGTTTGGTTTAATTCTTTAGAAGTGACGAGGGTAATTGTTACGCGAAAGTTTGAGTTTAGTCGGGAAGTCAAACCTTTGTGCTTTAACGTAAATATATGGTGCGATATTTAAATTTAAATTTATTTCATAAATTTAAAACTGTTAAGTCTATTCAATGGTGTGAATCTAATGCATTGTGAACCATTTAAAAGAGGCTCTTTGTAATCTTATATAATTTTTTTAGTTAAACTTTAAGTAAATATATGGTGCGATATTTAAATTTAAATTTATTCCATACATTTGAAACTGTTTTGTCTGTATTCACTGGTGAGAATATGACGCGTTGTGAACCATTTAAAAGAGGCTCTTTGGAATTTTTGTAATATTTAGTAATTTAAACTTTTGATCCTTTTGATTTTATTTTGATATCAATTCACTGTAGTGAATTAGAAGCCTGTATATAATTTTAAAAAGTTCTTTAAATAATAGCAACTATTTTGTTTATTTCATTGGTCTCTTCTAGACAAGTTTATTTTATATAATCATAAAAACTTTTTAAATAAGCTTCGCATGTAATAAATTGCTAAGATTTATTTGTTTTTCAACACACCTCAGTAAGACATGTAAGGCCATGCAAATTTTTGTTTTAACACTGTTACTTTGAATAAAATTCAAATATTTCATTAACCTGAAAATGTTTTACTTTTCCATACAATTATTTACTTTAGTTATCACCCCCTTTCTTTTTAGACTATTGTGGCCGTAACTAAATAGAGTGAGAGTGGGTCGGTACAACTGCAATTATATATTGATCTACTACTAAATAAGGCACCTAATATTCAAGAGTTAACTGCAATTATATCTTGATCTACTATTAAACAAAGCACCTAATAATCAAGAGTTCACTGAAATTATATATGACCTACTACTAAACAAAGCACCTAATAATTAAGAGTTTACTGCAATTATATTTGGGCTGACTCTGAGGAACAGTAATATAGTAAATTTTATTTCATGTTTTAGTTTACAAATGGAAATATAGCACACACAACAATTATTCTGAGAAATTTCAAAGCTCAATTTTTAATTATAGTTCTTGCTTGGGTAAGTATATATAATTTACTATCGGTTATTTCAATTCTAGGCAGACACTAGACAAGATTGGGACAAGATTTTTATTCTAACTAAGTGATTGAAAATCAACCAATCTTTTATCTACTGAAACCAAAAGCTCCAAAGGACTGCTCTGGAACTGAAAGATTTTTTTTTCACTCATGCTTTGAATGATTATTATCAGTTGACGACACGTGTGCTACGCGATTTTCTCCTTCGCATATTTCCGTTTCCTCCCTTCATTTATTGTAACGTCAATGTCTTCGATGTATGCTGCTGACTCCAAAAGAAAAATGTGCAATATTTCAAAATCTTTATTTATAGTAGAAACAAAAATAAAATGAAGAATAGTTTTATTTGAGTTTACTAAAGCAAAAAATGTTTGGTACGATCAAGAGGACTATATTATCATATAGCTCGCTGACAAATATTCGTGTAGGTCTGAATCCAAGAAATAGTTATATTACAGTAGTTCAAAACTTGATAACATGTTTAAGGAAATACTAAGTTTCTTTTTTTAAATTTACATTATAGATAATAACGTATATACATTATTACCTCTCCCATGTAGGATGGTTGAAAAATTTATAATTTTCTAAATGTAATTCAAGAAATAAAATAATATATTCATATGCCCAAAACTATTAAAAATAAATTATCATAACTTGTATTTATTACATTTTTGTTTTCTTTTGTAATAAAAACTAGTATAATAAGTTTCAATGCCACACCTATAAAAGTACCCCACTTATCCCTTACTTGAGCTCGTTCTACCCTGTCCACCTCATTACACAATATATCTTTCAGGTCCAATCTAATGTTATCCTCCCATATGCGTCTAGGTCCTTCCTTGCTCTTCCTGCATGTCAATACCCTGAATACGGTTCTAGATTCTTCCATGCGCGCTGCATGTCCTGCCTACCGTAATCTACAAGACTTGAATATCCTAACAATGTATTGTGATGAGTACAGGGTATGTAGCCTCATCCCTTTTTGGACCAAATATCTAACTTAGCACCTTATTTTCGAGTTTTCTTCATGTAAGGCAATATACCACGTTTCCAACCCATAGAAAACCACTGGTAAAATTATTAATTAATATATTCTGAGATCTAAATGCCTTGAAACCAGGCTAGTTGTCAACTAATTACTAACTGAGTAATTAGTTGTCAACTAATTACCAACCGAGTAATCGCATGCATTTCCCGACTGTATTAGTTTACTAATTTCAAATATAATATCGTTATTTCTAGTTAATGAACTAATTGCTCCATATAAAATAGAAATATTATGAGGCCTAATAATAGTAACTAAAACTTTGATCAAACGAAAAAAGTATGGGAACCAAATATAAATGAAATTAATTAATTAGTGGGAAAATTTTAGAATTAAACTTTGGCTATTATTTGGTTGTGTTGAACCGGTAACCACCTCCAACTCTAACCACTGGAGGCTACAACAAGCCTGAAGAAAGTCGGCAAAATCAAAATGGGTTTAAATGTAAAAGAAATTTAAAGGATAATTTACACTTTTAACAAAATCAGAATTATTTATTCAAGATAAGATAACAGAGGTATATAAGTAATACATGGCCGACAATGCGAACTGAGTGGTGTTGAAAAACATACGTATATGTATATATTATATATATGGTAGAGACTGCGCTTGCGCAGTACCTTCTAGGATGTATTCCACAATATCAATGCATTAGTAGTCCTTGAAGAAGACTACGTTTGAAACGTACAACATAAGAGTTATATAATAAATTATTTAAATTATTTATTTAATTGAGTTGGTCTAGAAAAGACCCAGGAGTAATAATCAAAATCGTTAATATAATAATAAAGAGCTTAAAGAGCTCCTCTACTTGGTTAAAAAAAAACAGAATCACTCTTGTGAATTCAGACTAAACAAACCGATTAAATCATTTAATTTTAAATTAAATTCCATATCAATTCTAAAAAAAATTTCACAGAGGTTTGACTCCCCGACAGAGCCTAAGCTTCTGCGGGACTGCGAACCAGTCGTGTGATGGTTGTGGTTATGGAACTCATGCTAACCCAGAAGATAAAATGAGTGAGTAAAGCACATATTTTAAACATAGTAAGTTTTTGTAATTTTTTGATATTGTGGACGTCTATGTGTATCGGCATTATTCGGCGGGTTATTATTAATGTAAATTAGCTATCAATGCTAATGCTACAATTGCAGGATGACTATGAGTATCTGCATCGGGGAGCGTTGTATTGATGTAAATTATCTAGCATAGCAAATGTTACAATTTCAGGATGTCTATGAGTATCGGCAATATTTGGGGCGGACAGTATTAATGTAAATTAGCTAGCATTGCTTATGTTACAGTGTAATATATCATGATGCATTTATTCTTCAAATGTGCACCTTCCCCTTGGAACAAAAATATTTTGACAACAATAAACAAACAAAAAGTATTTTGGAAGATATGAGTATTTAACACTTTTGCGTGGAGATCTATTCTCGTTGTATTTGATGGATTGCGTATAATTTAAGTTTTGAAAACATTCAAATATTTATTTTCAGGAAAGCAAGGGACGGTGCTAATATTCATTAATTAATTTATATCTTGAGGAGAAAATAAAAAAAAACCTACTTTTTAAATTACTGCGCCTAGTAATTTGGTCAACAATACTATTCGTTTGGTAAAATATTTAAATCTCAGTGAGCTTAGCCTAACCTTGATAAGAAGGAATAATTTATTAATGTTGATTTAAATTTAGAGTTGTAAGATACAAGATATTTAACAAACGTAAAGCATTATTTTTTAAACTTTATAATAAAACACTTTACTAAGTTATATTTGAGTAATTAAATTTATCTCATTGGAAGTGATGTTATGTATTATGTTTTGTTTAATTTAATATGAGAGTGAAATTATTTCCTTAAGCTTTTATTAAATTTCATTTTGTTGCGGGCTTAGAAGTACCCTTACTCTTTTTGTTGGTGCTAATTGGTAGTTGATATATGTTATATAATTATATTACTTATCTGTCTATTTATCCATATATTTCATATATATACACATAATATATATAAATATAAATTAATTGTGTGTGTGTGTCCAGAAAAATCTTAGCCAACTCTAGATGGGCATGTGAAATTTTGCAGGCAGGTATAGATTCTACTGCATGTAAAACGAATAACTATTACATTTGAGATGTATTAGTTGGAGATAATAAATGAGGGAGCGGACTAAAAAGATCAAAAGTTAATTGAAACAACTATTTTTAAGTGGGGTAGCAATAGATAGAGGAACCAAACTTAATATTCATAAAAATATTTCATAATGGGACTCGTGAAATAGGAGTGCGTGTGAAAATAGACAGAAAAGATATGTTAAGGTAGAAAATTTAAATTTGGCGAGAATGTAGTGGGATTACCAAAAATAAATATGTCTTAAATATTTACAATTTTTAAGCTGGCGTTGGTAAAATTAGGTTTTTCGAAATTTCTATAGCTAATAATCGGCAAAACAGTTAAAAATTGGCCATAATTCGCGTTCTGCATCATAACTTATTTTCTTATCCCTCTTACATGGATCACCAGGGTCTCTACTTTTCTTCCTTTTTATTAAAATAAAAAAGTTGTTTTCTAAAATTAAAACGTCTTCTGAGTTTAATTGTGAAATATGCAATTTTTCTTCTGAAATTACGAAATGTATTGCCAGTATTTGATAAACTAAGTTATTACGGTTCTAAACAAAGATACATTAACAGCAAGTCTTATAATAGACTCTAAATAACAGACACAGTTTAAATGAAAATCTTGCCTAAGATACTTGGATAAGCGTAATACAAATATTCAGCAGCAATATAAATACAAACCAAACTATAATAACATCCTATTTTTGAAGTATGGCATCTTGACATTCCTGTTCTACTGGCGGTGGTGGTTACGTAACTGTCATCTGAGGCTAGGACATAATCTAGGCGCATTTACTTCGTACCAATGAGATTAACTGATGAAAATGATGATGATGTGATGCCAGTAGAAGTCTTAAACCTAACCTAACTTAATTAACCAGACCATGTCAATCATAGGAACTATTCCCCTTCAGTAAAGATAATTGTGATACTATAGGGAATTGAACCCAGGAACTTTAGACTAGTAGTCAGTAATGCTGAGCACTACACCAAAAGGCCAATCATAGCAATTATTGGTTCCTTATCTATATAATTTTATCAGCAAAATCACCGTCTTTCATACTCAATTGGCTGTTCTCATCTAAGCTCCCTGAACCAATATAGGGAGTTTCTTCATCACTGTTGCCCGACAACATTTATTTTGGTGAACAGAAAATTGCTAAACCGAATGTCACTTAACGTGATCTATTAGACAAGTAGTGTAATACTGTACATATTAAAGCATTTTAAGTGAATACAAAAGTATATAACACACTCTCCTCTGTATTTTATTATCTTCTTTAAGAATGTAGTATTTTTAAAGGAATCAACGAAGGCCATAGCGATTTCTGGCCGTGGAGTAAACAAGCTTGGCACCATCTGGTGAAAAGATACAACCCCTAAGCAGGAATCGCTGGAACACCCCAAATAAAATATAAAAGCTCAAAATGATAACTTTATTTGTTACCACATCGGGTCGAAAACTGTGACACTCGTGAGAACAGAGCCTTGGACTCCAGAAAGACAGTTCATTGGTCCATATAAAAAAAATCATTGATCGATAGGAAGAAATTTCCTTCGGAGGATCAAGGAGTAATGTATATTCCATTAAACTGAAAGGTAACAAATAGTCTTCCCTTGACTAATTACACTATCAGACTGGTTACACTATTATCCTATCTAATAAGCTGAAACATAGTAGTATAATGTAAGGTAACCTTACGGGGTGGACGAAGGTTACAGTATATAATACATATATAGTATCAAAATATACTGTCTTACGTATTTCAATGATTCATGAAAATACAGTTTATGTGAGACAGCAATTTAATTGGTGAACGTAAAATGGCAAATACAACAGCATAATTTGCAGAAGAACTAATATTAATATGAATACACAATAGGCCACAACCATTGTACGATCAAATTAACAAGGACTATTTAGTTCAAATAAGTATAATTAAATTCCTATCAATCCTCATTCCTTTTGTTGGGCCTTATGGTCACATATCGCCTTTCTGTAATATTCATTACTGTATCTATGATCGATTTTTCACTTAGAAACTTTATTGTATTTATCTGCCATCAAACTTATGAAACAAATTTGAACGTTATGTATCTGTAATGGATGCATATAGATCAGGACGTCCATGAAAGGCCTGAACAAAAGAGAGTGTGCTACGTGTATCTTTAGCAGTGGACATGCTTCAGAATAATGTGGTTCCAGAGCTCATGATGCACGTCATCAACTTTCAGAAAATTGATTATCAACACGATGAAGCCCCACCTCATAATGTCACTGCAGTCCGCGACTAAGAGAACGAAGCTTTCAACCAAAGAGTACTATATCAACGTGCAATTATGAATATTACTCTAATGTATATTTTTTCTGCGCTGTGATCAAAGAAACTGTGTACTCTAAGAAGCCGCATACGATTGATAAACTAAAAGCTTACAATGAGGACGCATTCTAGTATGTCGATTCTGATAAGGATATTTATATTAAATTTGTGTAAAAGTGTTTCACACAGATTTGAGTGATGCATTCCTGCAGACGGAAAACAAATTGAGAATAAGAGAAACTAAAAATAATTATAAGTAACTTTATAATGTAAACAAAATTTGGTTAATTAAAATACTATGATACTCTTGCGCCACCCTGTATAGTACTATTTCTCTGGCCTATTTCAGATGTCTTATTATAGCGTTGGTAATAATACCTCTATGTATTCCATATTAGATACAAGATAAGCTTATACCGAGTCCTTCCATCAGATAGTCCAAGAACTATTCCTTTTATGTTACAAAATTATGAGGAGTTGATCATCTTGGCATTCTGATACGATGATTTAGGAATGCAAAAGAGAATTGAGAGAAAAATCTTCAGAACTGTCTATCATTACATGAACTTGACAAATGATATAAGTTGGCACTTCCTTCAACTCAGAAAAGACACAAATAAAGAGTGACATAATTCTCACTAGAAGAAAGTAACCCTTTGTAAAATAGGCCAACACCCAAGTATTTCAAGAATAAAACCTAAATTAAGATAACCAATGATTACAAATACCATACCAGAAAAACTCCAGCAACGCTCATATTACTAAGATGTATTCAGCTAAATGAGCTTAAACACTGACTAATATGGATTAACTATTATTCGAACATTCGACAGATTATCAAATTATAATGGAATATATTTTGTAAAATATGTGATGTGTGGTATAACTTTATGACTAAACAAATAATGACATTGTTTTATAATTGACCACAACATAATAAACACATTTAGAAAGAATATACTAAATTTAATGGCATATTATAAATAATGCACAAACAATTTTTTTTTTTTCATTTCTTGCTTGGATAAAATAGGTATTTTCAAACATGTTTTATTGATTTACTTAACATTTACTTCAAATTTAAATAAAAAATAAAATGTGTGTATAATGAAAGGTAAATTCGTTAGTAAATTGGGATCGTTATTTTTGTATAGTAACAATAATATTTATAAATGGATTTCTTATTATAGGTTTAAGTAGATTTAAATACTTTACCTCACACATTTCAAACTCTATAATGTAACATTGATTTAGAATATAATTTATTTTTTTATATTTATTTTCAATCATCTGAGTATTTCATTATTTAAACGATACTCTCACTTACCCTTATCAAGTAATTAAACGTTGTATTTAAAAAAAAAACATTACCATCACGTTTTACTACTTATCAGATTATATGCATATAATTATGATAATTACTATACTATTTTAGGGATGAGGAAACAAGAATTTTAAAGGTAATCCACCCACATTTGCGTAGTAGGAGAGTGAGAAGCAGCTTGTAAAACCACACTCAGTAGACACGAACAGGATTCGAATCCCTATCTCCCCGTCATCAGCAGGTCAGTGATGCCTTAGACAGTTTGGAAAATGAAGCAGGTTTTAACAATTTATTAAAGTGATTTCTTGAAAAGGCGCTTGATAATAATTTGGTCCTATTACGACATTACTTTCAACTAATATTAGGTGACCTGGCGGTCTAGGGGTAGGGTGTCAGACTTCTGTGCTGGCGGCCGGGGTTCAATCCTCGGTCCCGGCACATATCTATCTGATTACCAAACTCTTCCTTCACCTCTGAAAATACATCTTGTGAATGTGGGGAATGCCATGCCTCCACCGTGGTTCGGATTCCACGTTAAACTGTAGGTCCTCCATTTCATCTCATAATCACCCTACCATTACACATTAGCGTAAGTGCGTATAACCCAAACGGGTAGTAAGACGCGGTTCTAACAATTATAATAATATTTATTTTGGCTAAAAAAGGTTTCGCCATAAAAACTTCAAAAACACTGGCTTTTTCTCGCATCCCCTTCAATCCCACCTTAATCTAGTCAACATAGCTATCAGTAACGTGACGCGTGTGTTAGCGTGCTTTACTCTGACCAGGGAAATAATCATTCAACATGGCTATTGTGAGTGTGAAACGTGTAATAGTGTTTGACCCTGGCTTCTGAAATAAGCACTAAACATTGATAGTTCGTATGAAACGTGTGCTATTGGATCTAACTCTAACCTGTAAATAAGCACTAAACATTAATTTCTTTGACGTCTAATGTGTATATTGTCTTTGATTCTGACCAGGGACACGAGTAATAAGCATTCAATCTCCATTTATATGTTACCTAAGAAATTGAGGAAATTGTGTTATACACGATTCTTGTTTTCTCTTTTCTATCCCTTTGAATACTCTTAGCTTTCTATGAAGTTTACTAAGATTCTCTTTTTGCTTTAGTTCACATAAAAATAAGTAGCAAATGCCACTGGCGTATTCCAAATCAATATTATGACAATAATAAATGTACTTAAAAATTTCCCAAATTATCTAGCCATAGTATAATATTTATTAAACTGATATTGAAATTAATTGGAAACATTTATATTTCCTAGATATTAAAATATTTTAAGCAGGGTATTGATTACTATGATGTCACTAGTTCAAAGGAATTTCTTGGGAGCGACTTATATTTGTTTGAAATAAAATATTAACGTAGATTTTTCTTACATTTATCTTTTTGCAAATAAACATCAAACCAATAAAAATACAGTATTTATTTTATAAATGAATAGAGTGGAATGCTATTAAATTTTAAAAAAAATATTTTAAAAGGATTAATATTTTCTCATTTTCTTATGTCAATGTCATACGTTAAATGTCTATAAAACATAGACTGCTTACATAGAGCCAATACAGACCACAAATTTATATCTTTCATTAAAGGAAACCTTTTACTGGAAGTCTTTTCGTCGGAAAGTACTTTTAAGGATTACGTTTCTGAGAAGATGGCGCATTATACTTCGACCTAGTATTTCCTAATGCTGCTCTTTTTATGCTCATCTTTATGGTCTAAGAGTATTTTTTGCCGGTTCTTCCTGTTGGCAACTGTTTTTGTCTTCAAAGGTTATATCTTTGATACATAATGTGGGAAGAATATAACTATAGTTTTTGATGTCTGAATACCAACATTATTTTTATTCTTCACTTTGAGACATAAACCTTCCTCTAGACCTCTTTAATTTTTTACTTTGACCTTGAGGCTTTTCAGTTGTTAATAAAATAAGCTACATTAAATCTGCAAATGAATAGAGAACTAGGCCACATAAGTAGTCAAAAGGACATAAACAAAGTAATAACGTTTCAACTTTAGGAGTGTTTTAATGCATACTATGGATACAATTATTTTATTCTTAAGTAATAAAAATGATATCAAAATATTAAGTACGTAAGACGCAATAAACCTGTCTGGTATTTAATTATTTAGTACAGCAAATCTTAAAAGTACTACTTTATAAATAGGCTTTATTCAAAATGTACTCTGCAATATAAAACATGACATTTTACAATGTTCTCTCTCAATTAAAAATATATTAATTAAATTAAGCATACATCAACTCCTTGCAATAACTTTATGCTTACCTGATATGATGGTTTATAATTTTTTCAAAATTAAGTTTATATGATCTTCAAAAGCGATATAAATAAAATAGCATTAATATCGTAAGAATGATCATGTTTTTATAAAGTTTGGGAAAAATTAGTTATTTTTAAAGTTTTGGGTTAGCTAATACCAATTTTAAAAGCAGTTTCTATCGTAGGCCTATATATTCTAATTTTTACCATATCACTAATTTTTAGTAAGTTTCAAATTATTTGTATGTATGTCTCAAATTATTTGTATGTATGTCTCAAATTTTCCTAGTACATTTTGAGAATCAAACATGACTAATAAATGTCTCCTTTTATATTAACAGCCTTATTACAGTTGGTAAGAATAATTTAGTAGAACAAAATATTAAAACGTTAATATGGTCTAAAGGGTAATTAATTTAGTCCAAACAATAAGTTTTCTCTCTGGAAAATTAAGTATAGACTTCGTGAAGTAGAACTTTTACGAAAAAATGTGTAGCATATTTCTGCCCAAAAATTTGTTTCCGTCAATTTAACAAAAAAAGGTATTATTTTTGGGGGGTGAGGTGCCTTTTACGAGATAATTATGTAAAATCTCACAAGCTAACCGTTTGGTTAGTGGTTTTATTCAATATTAAGGGATGAAGCCCCCACCGGGAAAGGGAAAACTCACCGGATATTCGATTCTTCTGTGGGCCTATTCAAGAATATGTGTATCAAATTTCAAAATTATTTAAAACATTAACGACAAAAGGTCTAGTTTGATTAGACTATCAATTTTATCACTGTCCTTAATATTATATTTAAATATAAATTATCTTAAGTTAAAAGACTAGGTTAGATTTAATAAATGTATGAAGCTCATGATTAAAGTTGATACATCCTCAAGTTAAATGGTTGTCAATTTTTTTTTTTACCAATCAAAGGTTCTTAACTTAGTTTCTGCCTTAAATTCATATATATTTTTATTAACAATCTTTTAAATATATGAATGAAAAATTAAGTATTCTAGTTATTTTTTTTTAAAGATATGACTCAAATAAAACTAACGCAATCAAGGGGCATTGCATATCGTTTGAGAATATTGGCTTTCAAATTTCTTTACTTTACAAAGTTTAGCTAGGGTCTTACCACCTTTTACTGTTATTTTATTTTTTCCTATCTGTATTAATAATATTGTCGGGAGCTGAAAGGTTTCCTACAGATTTAAAAAAGATATACTTAAAATTAAGAATGCGCAAATGGAGAACCAAATACAGTAGTTGCAAATATGAATTATTGGAAGTCTTAGGACGGTCGTCAAAATTACGATGACATTCCTTGTCTTGAAACAATGGCTTCTGATCTGTGAACATGCAAATTTCAGGTAGGTATGAATGGTCAGTTTATGACCCGAAGATCATCCATGGACAAACTGACTGAGTAGCAGTTCAGTTTTGTTTGGTAGTTCATCAGAGGATGTGGCTCAAAATAGGACCTCTGCATGTTCGAGGAATATCTTATTAAAGTTAGGGTATTTTACTCATAGACAGTTACCATGTTCAAACTATTAACTTTCGTAAGTAATTGTGTATTATATTCCTTGTTATTAAATTAGTCAGTTATATAATAGTACATCTCTCGGGTCTATTTTATGTATGCATATTCCCATTCTCACTGAAATGGTGACCAGACATTTACATATCTTTGTAGAGAGTTTTTTTTATATGAATGTTTATGCACATATTAGGATAAGAAGGAAACCAATACACGCGAATCTCTCTTACAGATAATTTCAAACTCCTTCGTTAGGCGTAGGATGGATGAGAGCGCTAAATTAGTTCAGTGTTTTTGTTGTTTTTATAGAAAAAAAACCTGTGTTGGTCCAAAAAAATAAAATATTGTTCAGATAGATACATTTTGTTTGATTTGCTAAACATAGTATTCTAAATAGTTTGAATATTGTTCATTGGTATAGTGGAATATGAAAAGGATTTATTTTTATTTTTAATTAAAAAGTTTTTCATAAAATAGAAGACTGGGAGGTAAAGTTTCTATCCCGGTTAGATGCACTGGTGTGGTTTTCCTAAATGGTTTTCCACTCTCCCTCCACGCAAATTTAGATGCACGTCCTCTAAATGAAACCTTTATAATCCCTAGCATATTACTGTAATTAGTACATAAGCATAGAGACTGAATGCGTAATAAGACGTGGTGCTCAGAAATATAAAAAAATAACTATTTGGTTTAGTGCCTACTATGTGTAGCAAATTAAACTAAATTTATCTACTGGAAATTTTTTTTAAATTCATTCTCCGAAAAAGGTTTTTGTTAAAAAAATTGCAAAAAGCTTATCTTTAATAGCTTTCCCATACATGTCACCCTAAGTAAACAGTATGGGTAAGACACGCTACATCACTTTCAGTGGCCTAGTGCTCTACTAAGGCATCACTTTCATTTTCGACCGGTCTGCTGATCACGGAAATATTGGGATTTGAGTCTCAGTCGGATCTAATAGGGTGTTTTTTTCCTCAAAGGTTTTCCCACTCTCCTTCCACGCAAATGTGGGTAGATTACCTTTAAATGCTTCCTTCCTCATCCCTACCCCATTAAACCTGAAAAGATAGTAATAAGTGGTGATAAAAAAATATACGTTTCATAGCTCTGACTGAACCAAAGCTAATCTAGAGAAAAGATTGGAGACTAAATCATAAAAAAATAGCCCTCGGTTCATTTGAGCTATTGGTTTAAAACACAGGCCCATTATCTGCTAGACCATCACTGAACCAAGGTGAACAATAGATCCGATAATAGATTTGGGTATAGCTACTGTTTATGTTTTCACACGGAGGAAACGACAAAACATTGGTAATTGTTTATATGACAGAAATAGACTTCTCGTTCTCAAACATCCAAAATAGCAACTAGCTACGAAACACCAGATGTTCCACTACTACAACCAGTCTAAATCTGCATCCCTCTACTCATCGGAAACTTCCACTGTCCTTTTCTTGTATTGTGTTCTTTCTTTTTTTATTCGCGCCAAATCTGACATTCTAGCCGTTTAAGCCAAATGTTTTAAATTACCCTAACCACCGCATCATTAGACACAAGGCATAAATGTCTTGTTCTACAATGGCAGGAGGGTCCGTGTTTGAATCTCAAACTGCTTTACCTGTTGTTTTTTTATATTCCCTAAATGATTTCTTACACTCCCTCTACGTATGTGCAGGTACATTCCTCTCAATGATACCTTCCTCATTATTACCTCCTCAGAGTGTCAGCGTGATCAAAGTTCGTTTAGCCCAGATGGACGCGTGGTGGAAATAAATGGGTTAGGATTATGAAGGTAATATTTAGATAACATGGAAATACATTTGTGTGAAAAGAGAGTGGGAAACCATTTTAAATAAATGCCTTCAGTACACCCAATTGTGATTTGTGCCCCAACTTACCTGTCAAAGACAAACCAAACAAAATGAGCTTAACATGTATTTTGGTCTACTAATCTTCATTTAAATATTTGTTGGATTTACTGTATTTATAAATTTATAGCCTAAATGTTTTTAAATGCCTTTGACAAATCCAATCATTATAATAAAAATAAATAAATAATTATCTATCCTCGTTATGTGAAGTCTATAAAAGTATTTCTATGAATGGTTATGTGTTATTGGAATAATTTACAATAGTAAGGTTGGCTGTTCACTAGTTATATTTATTTTAACCTAATTGGTACTAAAATTTTCAAATTCATTGCCAAGATTTATTTAAATGTGAGATAAGCGTCGTCACTTTTAATATGTTTATACCTGCACTGCTGGTCTCTAGCGACAAAGGGCATAATCTCATCTAGTTTGAGTTGTTTGATGACGGGGAGATCAAGCTTTGAATCCCGGACAAGTATTTTTTTTTATATCTTCTAACTCAATCACTACTCAAATTAGTGTATATATCTTCTAAATTCTACCTAATTAATTCCTAACTTATAAGTGTAGTTAAATTTTGCTAAAATTGACGGATAGTAAGACGTGATGCACAAAAATATCGTTAAATAAAATGATCCTTTTAAGACTAATTTTTTGTTTGTTATATCTTCAATTTAAATACATATTTAACTTAAAGCGGTGTATAGAGCAAATAAAACCATAATAGATAATATAAAATTGTTTTCAAATTTAAATCTGAAGAATACTAAAAATAAAATTATTTTTAATAACATAAGTGACCATTTTGAAATTTAAACTATTTCAATGTTTTTTTAATCTAAAGTGAGTCAACTACTAATTTTCTCTATAAAAATAAGTAGAAAGTATTTTTATCATTTAGAAAAACCGCATAATTTTGAATAACATCCGCTCTCTGGCCATGACTTTTAAATAACCTGCTTATGTGCCCACATGGTCTAAGGCATCACCTTAACAATAAATTAGAGTGCTGATAACGGGTATACCGGGATTCGAATCCCGAACGGGTGTAATGAAAGTAATTTTTCCAAAATCTACCTCTCGCAATAGGGTGTACACTTCCTCCAAATTCAACCTTACTCATACTGAACCCAGTAGCGTAATTAAAACATAGGTGTAAAATCCGAACGGGTAGTAAGATGCGTTACTAAAACTATGAATAGTAAATTTAATTCAAAGTGATCTTTTCATTATTACGTAAGAAGGTAAATTTTCACATACGGACGCGTTTTGTTTCTTATTCAGTGTTTCTTATTATAGATCCATATTTAATGAGTCCCACATGAGACATTTGACTCGCGCGGTGATTTCCCAAGGTTACTCGCTTACTGGTCCAACATAAAGTGAGAGTGCTAATTGAAACAGTTCTTCAATGTACTTTTTGGTAGAAAATATAAATGAATTTGAAAACTTTTGCAGACGTGGTGGCAAAGTGAAAAGCGCGAGGTTTGAGGTGGGATCCAAGGGAACTTGTGAAGAAAATCGGCGTTTTTTTGTTTGTTTTTGCGTACCAAAACATTTATTTCGTTTAAATAAATCAAACATTTCTCAATCAGAAATATTTATTTTTATTTTCTACATATGATAATCTCAACATTTTTTGAATATTTGTAATGAGCATATTAGCATTTTATGATAAACTATTTTAAATGAATAGAAAAGGTTATCATTTAATTCTAAGACACCCTTGACAGATGAGTCTTCAAAAGTTGTAGAGGTCACCAAATGAAGAAAATCAAACTCGGTTTCTACTAGAGATTTTTTTTTTGCCATAAAAACTGGAAAAATACTGCCCTTAATTTGACAACTTCAGTCAGCGAGAAAATATTAATCGCTGGCAAGCCACTAGGCTTAAAATACAATGAATGGTCTGTGCAGTTTTATGGAACAACCTATTTAATCTGTATAAGCTTATATTCCATTTGGGCCTTCACCTACAACCACTCTTTCTTATGTCAATAATAAAGAAAAGAAAGAAAACTACAAAACCTATTAACTCAAGGTAAAAAGGAAATCTCACTCCTAGTTATCAAATATCTTACCTTGCCCATTGCTCCGAAAATATGCTTAAAAAGTCGTTGAAAATTAACTACTGTCACATTTCCACCTATTTTTTACTTTTAATAAAGTTCAGGGTTGTTAAGTAAAAAGAGCTCTGTCGGAATCTTTTAAATTTCTTTTGGCGTGAACCATACTTTTAAATAACCCATCGTAAAGTTACTATGGGGTTGAATTTAAATGATAAAAATACTTTCTACTTATTTTTCGAGATAAAATTAATTTAAGATTAGTTTACTGACTATTTATTTAAAGAACGTTGAAATCGTTCAAAAATGGCTCAATCAACGGTTTTAAATTTGGCTTGAGGATATTTAGTGTGATAAATAAAATTTATAAATATTTTAAGGGTGGCTGTTACTTATAATAGGTATTTTTTGAAGAGGTTTTAAACTGTAATACATACCAAATGAAATAATATGTAAAATTGTGTTGTATCACTTATTTTATTAAAATCAATCTTATTTGCAACTTCTTATATCAAAGTAAAGAGGAAAACGCACCATTATTTCAATATATCTTACAATTTTCTGTTGCTAGCCTATCAAAAAATTACGATATCTGTTAGAAGAAGGCCAAATCTAGAGTATTTTTTCATCAAGCCAAATTTCATAGCTTTACAATTATGCTTACAAAATCATTGAAAATGAACTAATGTTACATTTTCACATTTTTTTCTACTAATAAAACCTCAAATATAGAGTTGTTAAGGAATAAAAGCCTTGTTATAATATTTCGACTTTACTTTTGCGTGAACCGTATTTTGAAATAACGCACCATAGAATTAAATATTAAGTTAGAGCTGAACGTCTTTATGGACATTTCTCGTTAACTGAGGCGACCACCTTGACTTGCAATACCTAATATTCTACCTAAGGAGTTAATTCTCTTTTGATCTTAACGATGTTTTTATACTCTTTAGTTTTTTTAATTTGAATATAAAAAATATGGTATTGTAATAAAAACAATATTTAAATTATTCATTATTTCGAATCTACGTAAATAAACTTTTTTTTTTTTGCGCCACGTTTTATTCGAGTTATCCTAATATTTGAACTATCAGAAAGAGTTTAGTGAAAATCGAATTTTAGAGAAACTATGATAATATTTGAATGGTGAGAGAAAGGAAAACAAATTAAAATAAAACACCTTCAATACACCCTGCAGGAATTTGAGCTCGCACCTACCCACCACCATAAAATTATACCAGACTAGACTGAAACATGCTAGCCCACGTGTTCACCGAAGATGATCATATTAAGTTAAATTATGGTTAGTTAAAGGTGGAATCTCTCAGTATCAGTAAAAGGTTTGGTTACTTAACCTTCGTTTATGGAGTGAAATATTTGTCTATAAGTGACGTTTAGTCATAGCCAGAGTTATTTGAATTGCAGCGATTTACTTAAAATTTGAGAATCAATTTATATTGTTTGATTATATTTAGTGATATATTTTAATATTTTCTTAAGGAATTGAAAGAATCTTTAATAGTTAATATAAAAAAAACACCAAACTAAAATATATTGGTCATACTATACAGAAGATAGAATAAAATTTATATCATAGTGTGTTGATGAAGCTTAGTAAATTTACCTTCATAGAGACACCAATAAGTAATACTTTACTAAATAGGTCCTTAAAAGATACACTTTGAAAGGATATATTGTTTATTTATCTTAGGTATATAAAATTTAGCTTGGAATGTGTGTTTCTACCTAATTAGTGTAAATATGTGGATTGCCTGGATTGGTAGTAATACATGGTGCATTTACGCACACATACACAAACACACAGCTTAGTCATTTTTTTACATCCACTACTGTTTCCGGCCTGTGGTCACTTTTTTATTCAAGGCATATATTTTCCACTACCGTCTCGCTAGGCCTGCCGTAGCTTCATATGCCTTATAATCTAGCTTAATACTAGGACAGGCACAACATCCAGTCCCCGGCCAATTATTCTCCAATGGTAAATTTTTCAGTCATTCTGAAAATCGAACCCGGAACCCATTGGCTCAGTATACATACTCGATATCGACTCATCTAAGGTGTCAGATATCTCAGATATTGGAGATATAAATGCATATTAGTAATACTTTCAGTTTACAGGATTGGTTCTCTATAATATAAAATAGAACATTTGAAAAAGAAGTATCAATTTTCAGAATTTACTTACATAAGCACCTTACAGTTTTAACGCTAACAAATAATGCTATTTAACTTGTTAATATATAGAAGTCATGGCTTATTATAATATAAAATCTAGTGTGTCTTTTTACTTATATATTGAGATAAATTATGGTAAATGGTTTTTCTCTGAAATAAGAAGGTTCAGATAATAAAGGATTTTGTCTACTAAATCTTCCAAATTCTAGTAATGATTACGAAATTTAAAAAAAATATTTATATTTTGAACGTTTACTTGTCATAGACCATGAATAGTATGGAAAACATGGACAATTTACTTTGATAAATACCTAGCTGAAAAATACTAAGATTAATTTTATAATATAATTAAAAGTGATTGTGTCTTCTTCTAAAATAAAGCATTTGTTTATCAAGGTTTGTCGATATTAAAACAAATTCTTTGCATCAGAACAAGTCACTATAATTACCGGCTTCTTGTTTTAGTGGTCAGCACCCCTGGCTACTGATCAAAAGGTCCCGTGTTCAATTTCTGGTGTCACCATAGGTATTTTTCCTGAAAGGGGGGCTATTCCTGTAGTAACACTGGTCTGGTTAACTAGACTTAATGACCCGCTTCATTGGCCGCATAATCTAAGGGGCTAGTCCCGCAGAAGACTAGACTGCCGATGACGGGTAAATCGTGGTTTGAATCTTGGTCGGGTGTACTGAGAGAGGTTTTCCCTAAATGGTTTGCCACTCTCCTTCCACGCAAATGAGGGTCTACTCCCTGTAAATATAACCTTCCAAATCCCAGGGCAATTAGCGTAATTAGTAACCGGTAGTAAGATGCGGTGTTAAAAAAAGAGTTAAAGTTAGGTTTAAGATTTATATGTCTTGCTCCACACCTTCATAATCACTATCTCCATAGGTTTGACGTGTTGACCTGTGGATAACCTCCAAGGTATACCCTGAACAACTTTCATAACCTACAGAATGGCAAAACAAAATCACTTTAGCTTTTATGTTCCTTTCAACAACATTCAAAAAGCATCCTTGATTAATATCTTGCTTACTATGCTTTAATACAAATTAACACGCTCAATAGCAGCAAAGGTAGTCACTTGGGCAAAGGCGCCATTCTTTTTTTGTGGGAAAAAATAGAGGTCAGGGTTCAAATATCATACAGAAAAAGTTAAGTGGTTTCTAGTGAATGAGTTTCTTCATTCCTTTCATTCTTTTTCTAATTTCTACATTCCCGATACCTACATTTATTATAATATCACCCATCCAGGCTAAGAAAATTTAATTACGCTAATGGGGTAGGGAATGATAGGGAAGAATTTGAGGAAATATACCAGCATTTTCGTGAAGGGTGAACGGGAAACCATTTAGGAATAGTCAGCCCTCCATACACTCTGATGAAATTCCAATACCGACTCTTTTCCGTCAACAGGAAACCAAACTAGATTAGCCTAATATATAGACCAAGTACCCACCGACGCGGAACTTTTGTTAAAAAAAATAAAAGCTGGGCTCATTATAAAAGTGGAGCGTTTACGACCTATTAGTCTGCATGTAGTACAACCATGTGTACCACTGGCAGTGACAGTCTACGAAAAAAAAAATCCAATAAAAAAACGTGAAAACCCTGAAAGAATGTATTCAAAGCTGGACAGAAATAAATAGTTAAGGCACTTCTCCATGACGCAACGAATATGTCTTCACAGAAATACGAGCAGATCCTCTACGGCTCGTTGTACCAGAAGTAATCCCTCCTCCCATTCGTACGCCCGCGCCGCAACGTTTACAGATCGCTCGCCACCCAGAGTTTTTGGTTTTAACGGCTGTGTTGAATATTTCCACGCCATAACGCGCAACATACATTGCATGTTGGAGGAGGGTACGGCTGGAGTGGGAAGAAGAGGGGAAAATACCCCTCTAAAAAAAACACGTATATTATTTTAAAGCCACTTTCTCCACTGTAATTACAGAACAAGTGTTCGAGCTTGTGCTGGTTATGTATCCAATTTTTTTGATTTAAAAGTATTATTTGGATATCACTCAATATAATCTGATCTATTTTAGATTAAACTTGGAAAAGACAAATAAAAGAGTGAACCTACAACTACCTGACAGTCTTGCTGACCAGGATTTTTTTTCAGTGGTTTATTCTAAAAGAATAATAAAGAATACGGTAGCATATTGACCAAAAACTATATAAGGTTTGTTTAGATTTAAACATTGGTTTCATAATTCAACGATAAATAGCCCTGAAGGTGTAGTGGTCAGTGGACTTAGCTGTCTCTAATTTATGTCCTGGCTGGTACCTTGGGTATTTTTCCCGAAAGGGCAACTACCCCTCACTATCATCATCACCACCTCATCTCATTGGGACATGAAAAGAGTCTCCATGAAAAGGATGTACGATTAGTATGTTCGGGCGTCCCCTGGGAAAAGGTATAGTACTGGCTAATCTTTCCACAAACTGGGCCGCGAATGATGTAGCCCAGACTCGCAATATATGGATATATCACCGATGTAAAGCATTAGTACTATTGTGTGACTCAGTAATAGAGGGTGTCGTTATATATAATTCCATTCATCCTTTCTTAGCGTTCACTTGTTGCTGGCTAGGATGGGGAGTAATAGAGAAGAACTAGCTTAGTGACCATCAAAGAAATATATTATGAACCTGTAAACTGGCGTTAAAATTTAGTGAATATACATTTTTTTTGAAATTAAGAAATGTGAATATTGTCTCTTGCCTTTGCCCCACGAAAACATTTAAAAATAAATGTATACTAAGGATTAATAAATACAAAGGAAAAAATTCCAAAGGGAAAATAGATAGTTAAAAACAATGAATAGGGCGGTCACAGATGCACAGGCTAAGATATGTTCATTTCCAGATCAAATATAATGATAAATTGCTTTTCTGGAGAGAGAAGCCCGTCCCTGTAAAACGGATAGTGCGTATAAACATAGCCCTTATTTCCATGATGTTGACGGGGAGATCAAAGGCCTTCGAATCAATTTTTTTTTGAAACAATTAATGTAGAATTCAAATTACCTTCAGGTGCATTGAAGGTCGTTTTCTACATGTGATTTATTACTATACTTTTCCCATCCTTTCTAAACGCTTGTGTGGCTAAATTTTATATACTATTCTCATTCATTACCCTTATATTAATTAAGTTTTTAATTATTGCGTTTAACGTATTAATTCAAGAAAATGTAAGGTCAATTTTAAATAAACTATTTTTTGGGTGGCATCGTGCAGGAAAGCTAAAATTGTCACCTCAGTACAAAAGGGTTACAACTTTAAAAATATGATTTTTTGAGTTCTTATGGACATTAAATATATAAGATTATAGTTAAATATATATGTTTTAACACTTTATATAATTAATCCAAACAGGTGTATTAAAACACAAAATTCAATTCTGTAACAAATTGTTTTATAATGGTGCTTAAACAAATAGTTTCATGTTTAAATTAGTGAAAATATAACTTGTTTTTGCGTGGTTTTTAATTTTCCGTTGAAGCTACACGCATCTTCATATCAATGGGGAATTTAGAGAGAGTTTACCCTTATTTGCGTGAAAGTAGAGTAGTAAATCATTCAAAAATAATAAAACCCAAAATACACCTAACCCAGTTTTCAAGTCCCGACCTCTTTAAAATCCAGTCCAGTGACGCCTTGGATCATACCCATTTTTTAATCTTAAAATTTTATCACAAAGTTTATTATATTACAAAAGTATGGACTGATTGATCTCATTATGAGGTGTGAGACCAAATTTTACACATTTAAAAATTAAATAGGTGAATTTAATGTACTAACTTTTTGCAGTATTCTAGGTATAGGGGTATAGAAAATAGTTGTATTACCTAGATAGTGAGAAATATTTTTTGTTTAATTTAATATAAGCTTGAAGAGAATTTGTACGCGTATTGGAATGACGCCATTTAATAGGTTACAGCAACAAGACTTCGTCTATTCTGAGCGTCGTTGGTCACATCAGTGAAGATAAACCCATCCTTGTTTTGTTGACACAAAAGTGTATTTTCCATAGCAACGCCCACGTCACCCCACCCCTAGACCACCCTTATTCCTATGCGAAGTGTACCTTGTGATAACGTTATTTTGTCTCTAGGGAAGAATGGATTATGGAGAACGAAATCACACTTTAGATTTTATGTAGCTGAATGTGCCAAGCCTGTGTCATACACCCCTACCTTATCCCCATTCATAGTGTAGGTCAATACAGTTTTCATCTTGTTATGGTAGCAAGAATGTTGGCACAACGCTTGCAAATGTTTGCTAAGGGCCACATCATAGTTCTTTAATTTGCACGAATCTTTGACATTAGAATAGCTCTTTTTAGAATTATAAGTCATTAAGGCGGCCACCTCGGCCAGCAATAATGTTTAAATCGCTGTCAAGCCACCCTGTGTCATTTTCTGGAACTACTTAAATATTTTGTCTAAGCTTAAATTATCGTTCATCCTGAGCCAACAACCACCACCTCCTGTCATGTCAATAAGAAAGAGGCTAAATAAAACTATGAAACTTCTTATCTGAATTCTGAAAATTGAAAAATGACACCTGGACACGGGAATCGAACCCGGGACCTTCGGCTTGGTACGCCACTGCTCTTACCACTGAGCTATCCAGGATTCGTCCCGTGCCCATGGTCATTCTTCACTCATAGTTTAAGGCAGAGTCTAATATGGACGTGCGAAAGTCGTCAGCTATATATTGTGATTATATGAGATCACAGCCATCAGACAACGCAGCCAAGCCCGACTCGGTAATGGCATTTTGCAGCCAATAGACAATTATAGAATAATTGTACGTTTGCAGATATTAATGTCACAAATAGCCGAAACTATTGTTAACGCATTTTAATGGGGATATTACCACCAGGAGATCATATTCTGAATATTGAAAAATGACACCTGGACACGGGAATCGAACCCGGGACCTTCGGCTTAGTACGCCACTGCTCTTACCACTGAGCTATCCAGGAATTCGTCCCGTGCCCATGGTCATTCTTCACTCATAGTTTAAGGCAGAGTCTAATATGGACGTGCGAAAGTCGTCAGCTATATATTGTGATTATATGAGATCACAGCCATCAGACAACGCAGCCAAGCCCGACTCGGTAATGGCATTTTGCAGCCAATAGACAATTATAGAATAATTGTACGTTTGCAGATATTAATGTCACAAATAGCCGAAACTATTGTTAACGCATTTTAATGGGGATATTACCACCAGGAGATCATATTCTGAATATTGAAAAATGACACCTGGACACGGGAATCGAACCCGGGACCTTCGGCTTAGTACGCCACTGCTCTTACCACTGAGCTATCCAGGATTCGTCCCGTGCCCATGGTCATTCTTCACTCATAGTTTATTTCTTATCTGAAGATAAAGAGGAAGGCTCACTGCTAGTTCTCGTTCATTTTAAAAATTTGCTGTTGTAAACCTATAAAATTACTATATTTGTCAGAGGAAGTCCAAATCTAGAGCCCCTTTTCATCAAATTTCAGCTCATATCTGCAAAATTATGCTATGAAAATTAGCTAATATTACATTTCACTCATTTTGTTTCTAATAATAAAACTAAATATATAAGGAAAAGAACCCTCTTAAAATATTTCTATTTTATAATGGCATGAACTATATTTTGAAATAATGCATCGTATAATTAAAAAATATTGCATTACTGTGAATTCACACTTTCATAGAAAAACAAGCGCAGAACAAAAACGGGTTTACATGACGAGCTCTCAGCCAATCACAAGATTTCCGCTTCATTGGTGTGAGTTGTTCAGCTAAAGTTCAACCTATCTCTACTTTGTCCCCTCTGCCTGAGATGTTCGGCACGGAAGAACCAAACAAATCACAAACCTAACCATCTCAAATCAGTGTTTGGTAGCATTTGACAGCACATGCGAAATACAGCCAGAAGCAAGCAGACAGCTACGTTGGGCTGTTGAGAGGAGATTTGAAATAACCCGTTAATGGAAGGCGTGTGTATCGATGTATAGGATTGTGCCACGACACAGCGTTTTAATGGGAAAACATCCATTGGGAGAATGATCTAAAATATATGTTTATTCACTAGAAAATAAAATATATGTTCTGTTTAGATTTTAGATGCAAGGCGTCATGGGTCCAAATACAGCGTATGAGTTGCTGCACCACTAAAGAAGATTTTGTTCTCTATTTTCAGCGAACATATGAATCAAGTTTTATAGAGGAACATTTGCATGGCGCTTACGATTATCCGGATACGCCCCTGTAAAAGTATATTGGGTGGTGAATTGAAAAATGTATTCTTCAATTGGTTTATTGCGCTTTAGTAACAGTGTGATAGTTTTCAGTGATTTGTATAATAGAAATCAAGGAAATCGAATAAAGAAAATGGAGAGTGAATTAAGGAGTCAATCGCCTAACTAATGCTACCATTATAAGACAGTAGCGTTGTTAACAATAGAACTTGCAACCTCTGTGTTCTTATTGTTACTATAGTCATACCAGTAGTTCTGTGATCAGAAGACTTTGCTTCCTTCATGTTCTTATTGTTACTTCAGTCTTACCAGTAGTTCTGCGAAGAAAATATCTCGCTCTCTCCATGTTCTTATCGTTACTTCAGTCTTAGCAGTAGTTCTGTGAACAGTAGACCTCTCTCCATGTTCTTATTGTTACTACAGTCATACCAGTAGTTCTGTGATCAGAAGACTTTGCTTCCTTCATGTTCTTATTGTTACTTCAGTATTAACAGTAGTTCTGCGAAGAAAATACCTCGCTCTCTCCATGTTCTTATCGTTACTTCAGTCTTAGCAGTAGTTCTGTGAACAGTAGACCTCTCTCCATGTTCTTAACGTTACTACAGTCTTAATAGTTTTTATGTGAGCAGTAGACCTCACTCCACGTTCTTATCATTATTATAGATGTAAACAGTAGACCTCACTTCTTACCCATTCTTACCGTTATTACAGTCTAATTACTAGTTATGTGAACAGTAGACCTTGCTCTCACTATGTTCTAATCGTTATTACAGTCTTAATACTTGTTATGTGAACAGTAGACCTTTCTTCCTTCATGCTATTATCGTTACTACACTCGCACTAGTTGCTCTCTTAGCAATAAATCTCGCTCCACCTAGTTCTTTTCGTTACTACAGTCTTATAACGTCCCTATTTATTTGGGGTGCCCGGTAGCCAACCCTAACTACTATACTACCGGAGCACCCTAGGAGGTTACATGGCTAGGATGGACCCCGAGCGGTAGGGGTTGGGATGGATGGTTCGTGGGGAATGAGACTAGTGAGTTAATCCAAGAAGATATGTTTATTACTCCAGATAGAGGCTAACTACTACATAAGTATGAGTTAATCCCCGTGACGAGGAAGCACGCGCGACAACGGGACTTGCAACAACTACCCAGAGATCCGGGATAGACCCTCCGGCAAGGGTGAACCGCCAGATCACATGTTATCTTGTCATCTCGTCTAACGGCAACTCCACCACACATGCATCCAGAATGGCTTCCACCATTCAACAACGAGTGTTCTTCTCACACACAAACATGTTGATCACGATTCACACCAGTACAAAGATCCATCGGTCGCACCGTGCTCACTCGTCAACAGGATGCAAACTATATGAGCTATATGCTATTCTCAACAGGAAGGCAACCCAATACTCTTGACTTCCAAGGAAATATACAAGCGTGGGTTAACCTCCTGCCAGAATAAACCTTAAAATAATTATGCTCTTAAAGTCTTATCATTTCTCTTTGAAGAGATTCTCCATGGTTTTGATGCTGATAGTTTCCCTCGGTTATCAAGTTAGACCAAAATTACAAATAATATGTTCATTATTACATTATATTCATAAAAAATAGCCGTTGCTCATGAATATTTCTCACATTTATCTTAATTAACAATTTCGATCCACTTGCTGGTGGCTGGGTCTATTTGTAACATAATCCTCGCCAACGTATCTTTTCTTCCAACCCCGACTCCTCCTACACCTTGACCCAGTGCTCTTCTCTTGCGTCCCATTCTACCTGCACTACCTCCAAACACCTGTCCCTTGGTTTTCATCTTGGCGCCCTGGCCTCCTTCCCCTAACTTAAGTATCCAACATCTTCTTTGATATCTTCTCCTCCTCGACTCTCCTCATATGGCCATACCACCTTAGTCGTGACTTCTCTAGCCTGTCGTACACTAGTTCCTCCCAACTAGGCCTCAGACCCTTTCATTTATCACCTTCTCATTTATCATCCTATCCATTCTTTCCTGTCCTTTAGTACTTCTCAGAAATGTCATTTCACAGGCTTTAATTAATATTCCATCCTACTCCTTGCTTAAATAAGTTGCCGCTGCTTATATCAATACATTTACACAGAGCGTGTTGTAGAAAACACCTTTACAAGCGTATAACCCGAATAGGTAGTAGGATAGGGTGCTAAAAAATCTACTTTAGACTTCTTCAGCATATCCCTGCTCAAAATTATACTTCTTTCTCAATATAAGTCATATTTAAAAAAATACATCCTTTATACTAGATTTAGTACTTAATCTATCGATTAAAATTAATTGAGATGAGCTATTAAACAAAAAAAAAAATTATTTCAGCGGCCATCATATCTAAACGGATGGTCACTTTGAGAAACTACGTACACGTCGTCTACCCTGAAAGGTAACACATTCATCTTGATGGGTTGTACTGTGATCCCATCTCATAAGATATACCATAGTAGAATAATGATTGGTAAGCTTACAGGGTAAAGAATGGTTTCTACATCGTTCGGCCTATATTGAAATAATGTTCTTGCAAAATTTCTTTAAAATTTATCAACGCATTCAGAAGTGATCGCGGGAAAAACATGTAATGAGAGAGAGATGAAACTCTATCGTTGAAGAGTTTGTACACTGAGTTAAAGGTCCAATGTGCGTTTCTGGGTACGACCAAAAATGGTCATCCGTGAAATGGCTGCGTCTCCATTCACAGTGATAAAAAAAACGATAGGGAAAGTGGGTTTTGTTATTGTACTGAATTAGCATTGTAATTTTTCTCGTATGTGTGATCAGTAGATCTGTGGACATAAAGAAACAGAAAATCTTATTAAAATGTCTGGAAACTTTATCTAGATCAAAAATATTATAACCTGAAGTTAGATGCTATAACCCCAGGAGTATGCAGCTGCAAGTACGTTTGTGTATAACAGGTTGCATATTATTAAGTGGGCACATCACAACAGGTGTATAACTCCCTCCCCGACTTGATTACAACAGTATCCATCGGTTGCTTTTCACGTGCCCTCACCCTTCGGCAACGTTGCTCGCGGCCTTGCACGTCTGCCCATCTTATGGTATGAAACTTGTTGAACACACACGTACGTAAAGCTGCGTACTCCCGGCGTTGTTGCATCTATTTTCAAATTACATTTAGTAATACAAGATGACTTTTCTGAACAATTTTTTAACTTTGCTTTCCTGTTTCTTTATGCCCACAGATTCTGAGGTTTTAGTTTGAGCATAGAGTTTATAAACACCCTGTATATGGTGTGAATAGCTCGAATGACTATTAAGACGTGAATATTAAATACACACTTATATATATATATATATATATATATATTAGAGATGGGCCACTCGAATCTTCGAATCCTCGAATCCACCGAATCCTGACAAGTATTCGAGATTCAAGGATTCGGTGTTTTACTGGATTTGATGATCGAATCTTTCACCTCATAAACAAAGCATATATTGAATTAAAAAATTACTTAGTTAGGCCTACTTGAAAGGCACAACTTAATCCGTAATATTTATTTTGTCGGAGAAAAGAGATAAACATGAATAAAATATTCTTTAAAAAATAAAAAATATTCCTTAAAAAATAAAAATAATCGTTAGGTGTGGAAAATCTTATGTGGCTAGTACCCTACCCTCCCACCTGTTTTGGAAACTTGGACTCTACCGTTTCGGCACATGCTCACTTCTAGAACTTTCACCTCACGAACAACCTTGTAAATATTTTAATGACCACATTAAAACTCTTTAAAAACTGAAAACTAAAACTAGAAATACAAATAAACTCAAAATAAATAAAACAAATTACGGCTTTTTTTATAACAGAAATAATAACACATTACGCATGATACAAAGTCAGCCACCATGACATATATTATGTTTACTCACCGAGTGATGATTAAAATAAAGATACTGTTACTTCTTACTAGCCAACTGGTTTTAATTATCTACAACTACGCAAAGAATCCCAATTTATTGCATACGATCTTTAAGTTATACATTTGGTTGGGTTTCATGAAAAATAAATACTGTCAACAGTCAGACACAGATAAAATTGTTTATTTATCTCTACCGGCCTACATATCGTATATCGATTGTTTGTTTAAAATCGATTCATGTAATCTGATCACTTAAGTAGGCGCTCTCGAGATTTAAGGATCAAATAACGACTTGATAATCCATAATTTGATTTTAAATGGATTTTAACTTATAGTTTTTTATTTTTAAACGATGTTATTTAAGTAATTTTAGAAATATTCAAACGTAGTCCTGCCTTATAAAATGGGAATGAACATATTATAGTCGAACATATGTTATTGTTTTAAATAGAATGTATTCTCAGAAATCGATATATCGCAAGAATCGAATATATTTGTTTTCTACGCGAAAATAGATAATGGATATATAAGAAAATAATAAAACAAGTTAGGTATTATTGCGTTCCCTATTTTCAATACATGTTTAATAGTTAAGCATGTTGTTTTAGTCTTTATTAAAAATATCCGTTTGTATTTTTATTTTTGCTATCTTAATATGATAAAATAACTTTAATGATGATTAAAGTTGATCAAAGAATAACTAGGCCTAATCTGTTTATTTCACATGTTTTTTTATAAACTTAGCTCATTACAACAACACTTTTATAAATAACTAAAAGACACTCAAATTTTGATTGATTTTATTTTTAAACATTAATATGAGTCTATGCGTATAATCCGAACGGGTAGTAAGACGCGGTGCTAATAATAATAATAATAATAATAATAATAATAATAATATGAGTCTAGATTGGTTAATTGCTGGATTTTAACCAGTATTTTGTGAGGGGTGGTTGGGGTTGATTAAAATTATATATATATATATAGAGAGAGAGAGAGAGAGAGAGGAAGAAAGAGTATTATATCATTCACAATTCATTTTTAACTTACCGACCTCGGTGGCGTAGTAGGATAACGCTCTTGTCGTGTTGAGTTCGACCGCTAAGGACGGGGAGATCGAGGCTCGAATCTCGGTCGGGTGAACTGGGGGGGGGGGCCTTCCTAAATGGTTTTTCACTCTCCCTCCACGCAAATGTGGGTTCACTTCCTCTAATTAAACCTCCCAATTCCTAATTCATTAGAGTAATTAGTACTTAAAGCGTATAGTCCGAACGGGTAGTAAGACGTGGTGCTAAATATTATTATTATTCATTTTAAACTTGGTGTATTTAAAGTGTACCTTATATACCAACTTATATTTTCAGTTAAAGATTTTTAAACATAATTTATTCTATAATAGGCAGAACACTAGGTCATGCCATAGAATCATAACTAACTAAATATATATTTTTAATGGACCTAAATTGACCCATCTAACCGTATTAGAAAGTGGATCAACAGTCATTCATTATACGTAAGGTGGAAAGGATGAGCTCACAAGTTTGAATCAATATTTAAATGAAAATTTTGTTGACATAATAATGTTTTTTTGGCCAAAGTAAATAAAATATTTATTCAATAGTTGGAGTAAATTGACAAGGACATTTTCATTTCGTTTAATATTTTTCTGTTTGGATGCAAATATGTTCACTACCTAAATATTCAAGAATTGCTGATTTTATTAGAAAATTAAACTAAAGGTTTTAACTGAAGCAAGATTTCATTTATTTAGGGCCAAGATGGTTTTTTTGTTATAAAGGCTACGACAATATTTACTTAAAGTCGCGTTCCTTTTCAGTCCATGTCAAATGAACCATTTGGCATACACATACACAGGATGTCCCAAAAGCTACTGTGCAGTAAAGTTATTTATAACGTAGGTAATGTGCTGCTATTCTTCCAATAACAGATGTCGGAAATGTCCTCTATGGCCTGAAGACATTTCCGGACACGCCTCTTATTTTGATATGAAATGAAGAGGCGTATCCATACGTACTTTCCGGCCCAAAGGAGACATTTTCAATATAGCTTGTAGGAAGAACTGCGATACTTTACTGCTCAGTAATTTTAAGGAAACACTGTATGAGTATTTTTTAGCATCGCGTCTTACTACCCGTTCGGTTTACGTGCTTATGTACTAATTACGCTAATGGTTTTAGGGATAAGTTTATATTTAGATAAAGTGTACCCGAATTTGCGTGAATGGAGAGTGGAAAACTCTTTGGAAATACCAACCTCAGTACACCCGACTGAGATTGGAACCCCAACCTCCCCGTCATCAGCAGTCTAGTCTACTTGGAGAGTAGTGCGTTAGACCATGCGACCACCCAAGTGGGTCTGTACAAGTTGACTAACATAAATAGAAAACAAGCATTGCCTCGTATTAATTTTTTTTTAGTATGGCGACTTACTATCCAATTGGGTTATACGCACTTACGCTAATATGTAATGGTAGAGTGATTTTGAGAGGAAATGGACAACCTAAAGTTTAACGTGGAATCCGAACCACGGTGTAGGACTGGCATTCCCCACATTCACAAGATGTCTTGTCAGTGGTGAAGGAAGGGTTTGGTAATCAGATAAATCTGTGCCGGGACTGGGGATTGAACCCCGGCCGCCAGCACCGAAGTCTGACACCTTACCCCTAGACCGCCAGGTCACCCAAAGCCATAGTATTTTAATCCGTGTTGCCTGAAAGTGATTGATACTGCAATGGTTTATATATATATTCCTATTTTTTGTTTATTTACTTTCTTGTGATAACCAAAACAAATTGAATTCAAGAATTTGAGCAACGCTGCATGATCCCCTGAAACAAAAAAAAACCCATAAGTCTGTCTATTTGTGTGTCTGTATCTCTTGGCCAAGATCAGAAACATTTCATTAATCGGGCAAAAACTTAGTATCTGGGATTTTAATAAGTATCTAACAAGTGTTTTTAGGAACTAGTTATCAAACCCAAAAATGAAGAGTTGTGTATTCTAGACAAAAAAGAGATTAAATTGATTTTCTTGAAATTGACTGTAACGATTTTGACTAATATTCTTATCTAGGCTCTCTTTAACATTATTAACAAAATGGAGCATCTTATTTTCCTATTAGAATTTATTTCAGATTAGAGACTTCAAATAAGCAGAAAATTATCATTATAATAATATTCCAATCACTCTTTGAGATAATAAATAACTTATCATTGCAAAGTTGTAGGGCTGGTAAAATTAAAAAAACTATTATTTGAAATATTTATTTAAATAACTATATATTCCGATCTATAATCAAATAACTCTTTTAATTTGAGGTATAGAAATGGATGAGTTAAATATTCGGAGCTTTCATTAACCGATAGGTTCCTCTTTTCTCAATGTTTCTGTAACTGTGTATATTATTTCATTAGTGCTCTTTGGTGGTATGTGATGCTTGTTTTTCCATTATGTTTTTTTTTTGCAGTGGTGTCTATTATTTCGTTTCACATTATTTTACGAATTTTAAGTAAGTTTATACACTCTTACGTAAAGGTGTGAGAATATACTTGAGGTGCTTCGTTCCATTTTAAAAATAAGATTCAATTAGAATACTTGAATTTTGCTAAATACCTTGCAAATAGTTCACAAATCAAAACAGAAGATTAAATTTTGGCAATAATTTTAAAGCATATTTTTTATATTTTATAGTCCTTCTAATATCTGATTTCATTTTCGTAAATTACAAACACATCTTGCGAACTTAATTTGAAATCTTGGTTTTGGGATTTAATAGTTTTTATTTAAAAGCTCGTCAGAAAGGTTGGAGCCTTTGTCACATAAAACTATAACAATTGTTATGGGTTGCATTCAAATATTCTTCTTTATTCTGTCATTAGCTTCCTACACATTTCCCAAGTCAAAGCTACCAAAAATAACAAGATATAATTATTAATTTAATATTTTTGCTCTCTTGATAAAATTGATAAAAAAAAGTAGCATATATAGCATTTAAATAGAGAGAAATACCATGAATAACTACACTCGTCTTTAAAACTAGTAATATAATAGTAGTTAAATATTATTTTATAATGTAGATCATATAATGAATATTTTTTTAAACACCATAGTTTATTTATTAGTTACTAACTGATAACTTCACTCAAATTCGTAAATAAAAGGATACATATTTATTGTGATTGAAAGCTAGAAATAATATTTTATTGAAAAGAAGATCCCATTAAATTAGTAGGGTATCTTAATAATAATGATAATAATAACAATAATGATAATAAATATATAAACGATATATACATGTAAATAAATATATATATATTTTATTTGAGGTATTTACAGTGTACAATTTACGCATAAGACCAGAGCCCTTAAAGGCATTTTGCCAAAAGATTTAAGGTAGCCATTTTGTTATAAATATCTATAAATGTTTTTAAACTAAATTTAATCATAATCGTTAGAGCGGATTTTGAGAAAACTGACTTTTTCTCTTTTCGCTCATCAGTAAACTAACCTTAATTTGATGGTTAGATATCCAATTCCAAAAATCCTTCGAAGCAACCCTATGAAAACCCTAGATACCAAGTCTTACCCCAATCGGTAAAAGAGTTTAAGCTCTAGTCTGGGGTACAGACAGAAGAAAGACACTGAAATTAAAAAAAAAAAAAAACTTTTTCGGATTCGGGTGGTCATGAAACGTTGAGATTAATCAAAATCTCGAGTTAAATTGTTTTGACGATCACAATCCCTTCTCTACCTGTAAGATAGCGAGAAAGTGAAATATAAGTGGGTCTCTCAAAAAGTGTATGTTCTTTTTTGTGCAACAATGATCTACCTCCTTCATTTTAGATTCAATAGTCAATATTTAGATTTTTTATTGGTCAAAATTTATAAATGAAGAATTTAACAGCAGTTCGATTATGACCTGAAGATGTGCAACACCTAAAAAAAGTAAAAATTTTAACTGGAAGTCGAAATTTTAATACAAAACCTTCTGGACCCAATATCAATCTTTTTTATTGGTCCAAACATAAAAATTAGGACATTAATTCTTTAAAAATAAAATTATAAAATTTAAAACCATGACTCAAAAAATGTGCAATTTATGTTTGGTTTGCCAGTGTATATTATCTCGTTTCCCATATATTACGAGTTATGAGTATATATCTCCCTTTTTAAACAATAGAGTTGAAAGTCCATGCGGAGTTCCGTATCATTTATTTCTTTAACCTCTTAAGGGAAATATTTGTACAGCAATGATCTATCTCTATTATTTAAGACTCAATAGTCAACAGTTACCTTGTTTATTGGTCTAAATTTAAATGAAGAATATAACAAAACTGCGATAAACGTAAGATATGCATCCCCTAATAAAATGTGAAAAATTTAGCCAGAAGTCGAAGTTTTAAAATCAAGTATTGATTCTTATTGACCCAAAATCGATTTTCTTCTTATGTCCAAATATAATAGTGAAGACTTTAATTCTTTAAAAAGAAAATCATACAATTTTAATCCAGGAGTCAAAAAATGTTTAACGTAATTATAATCAATTTTTGCTCGTCTTTGATGGTGTATATTATTTCGTTTTACATATATTACGAGTTTTGAGTATATAACTCCATTTTTAAACAATTGAGTGAGAAACTCCGTGCGGAGTTCCGTACCATTTCTTTTTGACTGTGGGGATTCCGGGGTGTTTCATTATTTAATATCATTACGTGTCCTACTTAGAATAGGTTACGATGAGCCCTAAAGGTGAGTAGGACGCGTACAGCTTAAAACATTAAATTTCCTAAGCTAAATACTTGGTTAGGGCATCATAAAATAGCATAGACTCATAAAAATATTTATGACTTGACGGTAAAATACTTTAAGAGCAGAAATCGGAGCTCTAGCTCTAAAGCCATGTTCATATCCATTTTGATTGATATTAAGGGGGCTGCCTAGGTAAGTGATAAACTCTCACGCAGACATTCAGCTCTAACGTAATATTTAATTCTACGAAGGTTTATGTTAAAATATGGTTCGCCACAAAACAAAGTCTAAATATTCAAGGAGGGCTCTTTTTCATTAACAACCCTATAGTTTAAGTTTTATTGATAAAAAAAAAATATTACATTAGCTCATTTCAGCCATTTTCTAAGCGTTTTTACAGAATTATGAGAACTAGCTTTATGAAATGGGCTGATTGATTTAGCTTTTATAATAAATAAGTTTTTTTACAGGATAATAATAGAAAACTTTAAGATATTTGAGAAATTGTAGTGAGCTTTCCACTCTACCTTGAGATACCAATTTTCGTAGTTTTGTTTCCTGTCTTTCTGATTTACTTTAAAAAGGGTTGTTGTAGGTTTGGGGCTAAAGGTATTATTATCTTAGTAATAAAAGAGAAGTAGTTCCAAAAACGACAAAGATCATTGTATTATAAGCAGTGCTTGAATTGGGAGATTTTAACAGCCGGAACGGTTACAACAGCATGGAACTATTACATTTGTAGAACCTATTGCATTTTGCCTATACACACTTCAATAAGTTGCATGCTAAGCCACGCCAGATTAATTGAATTTCAGAAAAATGAATATAACATTGTAGTTTACTATACTAATATAATTCATTAATAATTACAATGAATTAATATTAATTTATATTTAAACAGAAAATACACTGCCACAGTAAAACGATATACAATATTTAACTATGTAGGTAGGCACTGGTGTATAAATATTTATTTTTAGTTAAAATAATTTGTAATAAACTCCAAAACTATTTATTTTCACCGTAAGAATTAATAATTACATGTTTTTACGCTAAAATTTCAACAATGCATTGTTGCTAGCATTGTTGTTTCGCATCTCTTTCATTCTCGTAAAAATTAAGACACTTGAAACATCGAAAAATGTGAAGGATACCTATCGTTAGTGGTGAAAATACTATAAGAAATTAATTAAACTACAATGAGAGAAATAGGCTATGCATGCTAAAAAATTCCCCAATCAATTCTTCTGGAGTTAAAAGGAGTTCCCAACTACAAAATGTTGCTACAAAAGAGGCAAAATATGGCACAACACTTGGTTTTATTTTTACTTTATTGCTATCTTACAGGTCAAAAAAAAATCGAACTCGAGATTTTAATTAATCAGGAAGCATAAGTACGCTTATCCGAAAAAGTTGTTTTGAACTTTTGTCTGTCTGTCTGTCTGTACCTCCGAATAAAGCCTAAACTATATTACACAATGGGCAAAAACATGGTATCTAGGGTTTTCATAGAATTTACCCGAGGGTTTTTTCATAATTGGATATTTAACCCTAAAATTAAGGGTGGCTTACTTAAGGGCGGAAAGGGAAAAAAGTCGATTTTCTTAAAATTGGCTTGAAATATTTTTATTAAATATCATTTCAAAACATTTATAAATATTCCAAACAAAATGAATACTCTTAATATTTCGGCAAAAAGACTTTAAGGGCTCCGGTCTGATGCATAAACTCTCGTTTTTTATAATATCTCCAAAAACCATTTGAGATATGAAATTACTAATCATTGCAAATATCTAGATTTATTTATAATACAGATATTTTATACGATAAATATTTTTATAAAACGATTAAATTTAAAGCTCTACACTTATACTCATATATCCATATTTTAACTTTTCGAACACTAAAGGTAAAGAATTGTGACCTTAAAAAAAACTTAACCTGAAATATTGATCGATGTCAACGTCTCATGACTCCCCGAACCTTAAAATGGGCATTTGCAATGCTGTTTGTCTGTGTGTTTTAACCCCAAAATTAAGAGTAGTTTTGTAGCATGTAAAACCGCCGGTTTAACATGTACAAAACAAAATACCATAAATATAATAATCACAATGATTACAAGTGCTAATATATTCAAATAATATGTGTCAGGTGTTAAATCACTTTAGATAAATGTTGCCGGGAAACGCAAAAGCTCCAGGAAAGCTGACCCAGCTGACCGGGCCGGCACCACTAGCAAATTGACGTCTTGGGGCCAGTTTCATAGTCAAATTTAGTACGCCTCAAGTGCGGCGCTTACACTAAATACAAGACGACACCTACCTAAACTCGAATGGAATGGGCCGTTTTCGCATAGGAAACTGGCCCATTCCATTCTGGTTTAGGTAGGTGTTGTCATGTACTTAGTGTAGCGCTGCACTTGAGGCGTACTATATTTGACTATGAAACTGGCCCTTAGTCTCAAGCGAAGCTTACAAGAAAAGGCAAATAATTTTCTCTGGGCGCCACACCATCAAAGAGCGCTAGTGGTCACTCATCGCAATTTCGCAATTTAACCACCTTCCCCTCTTAGGTGTCCAGATGATAACATGTTACCCGCCTCAGTGGTGTAGTTGGCTAACGCACTAGTCGTGTTGAGCTCAACCGCTGAGGACGGGGAGATCGAGGTTCAAATCTCGGTCGGTTTAACTGGGAGTGATTTTTCCTAAATGGTTTTCCACTCCCCCTCCACGCAAATGTGGGTTCACTTCCTCTAATTCAACCTTCCCAATTCCTAATCCATTAGCGTAATTAGTACTTAAAGCGTATAACCCGAACGGATAGTAAGACGCGGTGCTAAATAATAATAATAATAATGATAACATGTCCCCGAGCTAGTCAGTTCAGTAACTATATAAGCTTCATGTCTCACTTCATATAATATAATCTATTGTATCAATTCGATGGAAGAAGAACTTGGACGTAAGCCTACAACGCCGAAGAATCTACGAGTGACTACGGTGTGTCAGGTGACGATCTCACCGCCCTATCACCGAGGAAGCCTCTTCTGCGACTTTAAATCTCTACAATTTAGACTCCTCTTTACTATTTCCATAAGACATTGTTTTTCAGTCAGAATGTCTGATTTTTTTTGCTATGCCCATAAGACTTAATTTTAAATGTTACGCATACCTACTCTTTTCTATGTCGTCAGAAATAAGTTTCATGTGTCAGAATATCTGACTTTATTATCTATGTCCATCAGACATAAGTTTATATGTCAGAATGTCTTATTTTATTATATATGTGAATTTATTGGGTCGTATGACCCTATTTGACCTTGAACTTTGACCTTGACCACGAGTTGTGTGACTTAATCATTGAGTGTTATGTTGCAACACTCCCCTCTGGGTTTTCCCTGGTGACTCATACCTGGTGCCAGTATATTTCCATCCGACCTGAATTTACCCTCTGGTTAATTCCATGATTACATGGGGTTAGCGACCTGTTGTCCTCCTTCAATGTCGCAAAGGTTTATTTCTGGTTTTCTATGTGTCAATGGGTTTTTCCTTATGAGTGGAGCCATTTTAGCAGCTGGACAAAACAGAAATAGATCGTGACCTTGAAACCTTGAGCTAGTACAAGAGGTCATTGACCATGGCAACCCTCCCTCTTCCCCCATTGCAATGGGGTTTCCTGGTGTCGCCATCGCAACCCCACCCCATTCCCTTCACCCACCTTTGTGGTTATGGGTTATCTCTGATGACTGGCGCTAATTTGTGGCTCGACAAGACAGAAATAGAACATGACCTTGAATGATGTCGCAACCCTCCCAATCTATGTGGCAATGGGTTTTCCCTGATGTCTGGCGCCAGTTTTTATTAAATTAGCTTAACATTTCGAAAAATTTGGCCACTGACAAACAGACATATTTGACATTTTTAATCTCATCCAATGCAATAAATATTTTAAAGAAAATATGTTTAGTTATAAAACTTAAGTTGCAAGGAAATATTGTCAATGACTTGAGTATATACATACAATTTTACGCAAAACGTAATTTATAAAAATATATATCTACTTACGAAATGTCAGTGTTTTTTTTGTTGTTTTTATTGCTGGTTCACTTGTGGCACAGAGTTAAAAACTTCAAATAGGTGCGGTATTTACATTAAGAAAGATAATGTGAAATTGAAAGTATAAATCGTCTAACAACGAACAGAAACAGCAAATGCCCTTTCTAAAAATAGTCCTCACAATGAGGCTACAAAAAAAAAAGAGGGGAAAGACTAACATTTAAAAAAATATTTGATTTGAAGTCATTGTTTTGTCATAGGAATCGTCGTCCCTGTTGTGAAGCAAATTCTTGGAAAGCCCAGTGTATTACAAAATATAATACCCTATACGGACGTGTAGTAGGTAGAATTTAGGTCCGTTCAAAACCCTATACACTATACAGGTACGTAGTAAGATCTGGCTTCGTTCAGATGAATAGAAACCCTTTTGGAAAACGATAGGAAGAACGAGGAGCTAGCGTTCTAGTGGGCAGGCGGAACGTTTTAATCTCGTGTTGTATCAACCGGAACGCTCGTAATATTATCTCGTATCAACCGGAACGGCGTTCCTTTGTGTTCTGGCCCAATTCGAGCACTGATTATAAGCCGTGTGGTCTAACAACGATTGGAACCTTCTCACTGACCGAGGCGGCCACCATATGTTGTTTTAATTACAGAATTTTTATTTTGTTTGAATTTTTCTTAGCTGGGATGACAATTTTCATTGAAATTGGCGATCATCCCAATCCTCCCTTATAAACATTTAGTTCAAGGTAAATAAAGTTAAACTTCCCATATAATTATTCTACTAGAAACACATTTTAAACGAAATAATAATTATCCAGGATGTGACGAAACAAACTTTTCCTCTCGTGTTGAAACACACATGAATATATTGTAAGGATAAATCTGAGTGAGCAATTTTCCCTTGAAAAAGATAAGGGGGGTTAAAAGTTAAAAAAAAAAAAAAAGTAAGTTAAATGGTAAAGAAAGAATAAGGTTTAGTTAGAGCTTGTCATCTATTTTTGTCACGTATTCTTAGTTTGGTCGGGTTCAAGGACGGGATGAAGAAGGAAGGTCTTTGGGAGGTTTAAGTTTGGTTAGACAGTCGGACGCCAGCCCGGCCTTTCCAACCTGGACTGACTTAAGAATGAGGTGAGAGAGAGAGAGAGAAGTGAAGTTGGACAAAGAACGTCGACGTACGACTTCACATTGTCGTAAGGAAAGGTGGGGTTGTAGGGGTTAGGGTGAGGACGGGGCTACCAGGAACGTTCGAACACCAACTAAGAGAACGTGTCCAAGCAGATGGGAGGTGCTGAGTCAGTTTGGACATCGACCTGGGAAGAATGGGGCGAACAAAGAGAAGGATTAGTCGGAAGAATGAGAGTAAAAATGAGGTGTGAATGAGAAGATTAACAGCTTTGGGCGAGAAGAAACTAGAATGAGGGATGGAGGTGTGTGATACAAGCTCGTTGCGTGTGTAGGATAGAAAAAAAAATAGGACACTTTTCTTGATGTGACTAAACGACACGATGAAAACATTGCAAGCCATGAACAAATTGAAACATCTTGGTCGACAAGAAGACGATAAAACATAAACGTGGGAGAGAAATAGTTTTTTAATGTCAGGACACAGCACGATATTAAAAAGAAAGCTGTACCTTTGTCACATAAATGGCTTTTTTTTATTTGGCCCTGTTTCTAATAAATTACCTAACATTAGCAGTTTTCTCTCTCCACAACCCATACATTTCCGTGACATCAAGCAATTATAATCTCAAAAATAGTTTTATAATCATTTTCAAATGAGTGATATTTATTAAATATTTCTACAGTATCTTGTTAAGGTTAATATGTATATTCTAAATTTTATGAAAGTGATATAATGATTCTCAATCATTTCGACTTTCTAACGAGTGTCACTATATTACGTCTTCTCCCTAGAGATATTAAGGCAAGAATAATAAAACTAAAATCCTACTCGATGCTCATGTACGGATGGGAAGCGTAGTCTCTCGCTTCGTACCAAGTAAATAAATTGGTAGTAGGGTGCTTTAGAACAAAAGCTGGGGAAGATATTTGGGCAAAAGAGGGATGAACAAACAGGAGAACAGAAGAAGCTACATTATTTAGCACCACGTCTTACTACCCGTCCGGGTTGTACGCTAAGTTACATAATGACGAACTTAATTATTTTTAAGGCACGTAGGTTGAGGTAGGGCTATCATCTGGTTAGTATGGGTGATGGCAGGTATGTGTACACAAAACTTTTGTTGGTAAACCTGAAGATATGAAGATACATGATTTCTTGGTTGGCCAAGATGTCAATGGGAAGATAATGTGAAATTGGATTTGAAGGACGTTAGATGTTCGGTTAGGGAGTGGATGAAGATGTCTCAGGCTAGGATTGAATGAAAGCTTAAGTTTTGATGGCCATGAGCTTTATAGTTCCAGAGAATTGGTTATTTTTACTTTAAACCGGATATTGCCATTTATTTTTTATAGTGTATGACCAATTATAAATATATTCGTTTAGTAATATATTTTGAAAGATCACTAACAGGAATTTGCAAAAATATAAACTAAATGAATAATTGAGGATATGTTTTGTATAGGATATATATGATCTAAATTTATATATATTCATACACTTTACACCCGCCTCGGTGGCGTAGTTGGCTAACGCGCTTGTCGTGTTGAGCTCAACTGCTGAGGACGGGGAGATAGAGGTTCGAATCTTGGTTGGGTGAACTGGGGGTGGTTTTTCCTAAATGGTTTTCCATTCTCCCTCCACGCAAATGCGGGTTCACTTCCTCTAATTCAACCTTCCCAATTACTAATCCATTAGAGCAATTAGTACTTAAAGCGTATAACCCGAACGGGTAATAAGACGCGGTGCTAAATATTATTATTATTATTATTATCATACTCTTTACACCCTACAACCAGGATGGGCAACCCTGTCGCCAATTGCCATAAAAGTGTGGCAATTTGAGAATGATGGCTCCCAGAGTAAAATAAACCATTTCCTAAAGTCGTTTGATGGTTTAACTTGATATTTTCCGGCATATCATTGGCATCATTCTGCCTTTTTAATGAGTCATTGACTCAATATAGAATTCCCCCTCACTCCCTTTACCAACTCTTTATCTTATCTCTGTCTTCAGATGAGAGTATTGTCATATTTCTCATTTAACTGTCTTACATTTTCAATATGAACAATTTGTATCATTTATGTCTGAGGCAGTTGTAACTGATTAGTCAAAGTGTAACTATTTCGAATAAACGTGTACAAGTGTGTGTTGTTTTAAATATTCGATTAAACGACCTAATTTATCAATTTGTTCATAGTGTGGCGAGTTTAACTTCTCATTCACCACATTTGCGGATACAATGAAAAAATGTTTCCCAACTATGACCTACTACTCGGTCAGGGCTTACGCATTTTAGTTACGTCAACGGGGTAGGGAGAGGTAAACTCTTAATCCCCCCCAACCAGGATTCAAACCTAAATCTTCCCATCACTGACAAACAAAAAGAGATATTCCTGAAATTTAGCCCTTGTGCCCACTGATGTGGATTTAAGAATATAAAACATCGACCATATTTTCCAAATGTTTCACACAACCACCACCTTTCTTAAACTACAATAAATAAATTGATTGTTGTTCTAATCACGATTTTGCATGTTACAAATCCCTCGGGCTATCAACCAGACCATTAATTATACCAAATTGTTTTTTTCTGGTAAGGATTATGTTTTTTTTCCCCCAACTAGTAACGATGTTCTTCGAAATAATGCGTGGAAGTTTGGTTCGATTTCTGGCAAGTCAAAAAAAGCTATAATTGGTAAATTTGAAGCTTCTCCTTTCAAAGTGATTAATGAACGTCCAAAAGATTGGGTGTGGTGTCTGTTCTAGAGCAAGGTTCGTTTGTAAGTTATTTGATAATACAGTCAAACAGTCAGTTTGTTCCGAAGGTTAAATAAATAAAATAAGCTTTCAAAATACCTTTTTAATAGAAAAATTATTAGCTATTCCAGACTATTACAAATAATGTTTGTGCAGAATAATTTTTGTCAGAAAAAAATTATCTCTTAATTTTGGGTCATACAATTAAGATATCAATCCTGTGATATGAAGTGAATTGCCATTTTCAAATAAAGTAAGTATATTACGGTGAAATAAAATCATGAGTGATTTTTTAAAAATATAAATTTTTAGTGAGACAAGTTATAAAGAAACCCATCTGCGAGCAAAAAAATATTATATTTGTAGTTTACTGCGTATTTAAAATTGTAGTAGACTCTCGATAACCCAAGTGTGGGTTATCCGTTTCCCGGCTTATAAAACGGTACACACGTTACATACAGTAATCAAGTTCTGGCAACATGTAAACAAGGATTTTCGAGCAAATTTGCACATTGCCGATGGATCAAAATTGACCTTGTAGTCTGGAAAAACCCACTCGCTATTTTTCTAAAAAAATCTTGTTTGTAAAGGAGGTTCATGCTTTTAATGTAATGGGAAACTTAATTTACTATTAAAGTGAATTAGCCATATCCTTAAAATATTCATTTAACCCCTTCCTTTCATTAACCCAGCTAAACAAGAACCCGCTGAAGTCCTATATTTGGTTAAAATAATGATATATTATAAACATAACCGGCTATGACCTCGAAATTTAAATATTTTAAAAACATTATCTCAAAAGTGGATGTACTCTCAGAACGAGTGCACATGATAAATCAAATAGGCATTTTCAAATGGTGAGTAAAACAAATATGCGTTCAATTACTAACCTTAAGGTGGAATGGAAGGGGACGCGAGAAAAGGACAGTGTTTTTTCAGTTTTTATGGCAAAACATTTTTACGGCTAAAATAAATTAAATATTGCACCAGTAAATACAAAGAGTTTACTTTTCTTCATAAGGTAATATCAACAGTGGTTGAACATCTGTCATGAGCACGACATTAGATGACAAACTTTTTAAATGAAGAGGGAAAGTTGTCATTAATTTCCAGGACACCCTTGATAGATATTCAACAACTGATGAGGTAAACATGTGAGGAAAATTAAATTCTATGTTTGTACTTGAGCAATATTTTATTTATTTTCTCTGGAAAATGTTTTGCCAAAAACTACCAAAACACTGACATTTTTTCATATCCCCTTCCATCCCACCTTAAACCTCTAAGCTATTGTATTCCTCTAAACATAAACAGTGATTTACAAACACCTTATTCAGAAGCAATAACTACCATGTCTACCCACAATACTTTCAAAAAGTTGCAAGAACTCACCAGGAAAGCGGATTTTTTAACTACGAAGGAAAGAGGACACAAAGTTTTGTTTATTATTTAGTACCACGTCCTACTACCTATTCAGATTATATGCACATTATTATTATTATTATTATTATTATTATTATTATTATTATTATTAGCACCACGTCTTACTACCCGTTCGGATTATACGCACTTACGCTAATGTGTAATGGTAGGGTGATTGTGAGATGAAATGGAGGACCTACAGTTTAACGTGAGATCTGAACATCGGTGGAGGCCTGGCATTCCCCACATTCACAAGATGTCTTGTCAGAGGTGAAGGAAGGGTTTGGTAATCAGATAAATCTGTGTTGGGGCCGAGGATTGAACCCCGGATCCCTCAGCACAGAGGTCCGACACCTTACCCCTAGACCATCAGGTCACCTAAAATACTTATTATTACACTTATGTGTTAGGGATGAGGAAGGTTGAATTTAGGGGATGTGTACCCCCATTTGTATGGAGGAAGAGTGGAAAACCATTTAAGAAACCAACCTCAGTACATTCAACTGGGATTTGAAAACTGATCTCCCTGTCATTGGAAGTGTAGTTTATTAAGAGTGACGCCTTAGACCATGCGACCACTGAAGCAGGAAACATTATAATTAGCTGGGTATTTTTTTAGCATCGCGTCTTACTACCCGTTCGGGTTATACGCCTGATGCTTAGTTAATTTTACTCTGAGTTTGACCACGGTGTGGTAAAATTTATTGTGTTTGATCATTCAGGCATTTACAAATCATAGCTAATATTTAAATAGGTATATAGGGGATTTTTATATTTTTAATATAAATACATCAAAGTAGTCTAACACTAATGCAAAATATGAAAATAATATCTAGAGATCCAAAATTATAAAAATTTGCCATGCATAAATATATTTTTTACATCCATTACGGTTTACAGCCTGTTGTTTGGGTCAGTTTTTTATTCAAGCCATATACTTTTCACTAGCAGATTGCTAAGCCTGTCATAACTTCATATGCCTTATAATCTAACTTAATATTATGACAGGCACAATATTCAATTCCCGGTCGTTAATTTATCAATGTAAAAAGGTAAACCCACATTTCACCAATAATATATTTTCGGCCATAGCGGGAACCAGGACTCTTAGCTATGTAGACATACATGTTACTGATTGAGATAAGACCAAATACCTATGCAATAGACCTATAACCATTTTTACAAATACGGGGTCATGAACAGAGCCTATGGACACAGAAACATTGTCTGTGATGCATCAACATTTTAGAAACATTCCAATACACTTTTAATTTCGTTTTCATATATGTCTGCTTAATAAAATACCGGATTTACGTATGTGGGGGGCCTCTCGAATGCATACCGTGTGGTGGACTTTCATTAACCCATACTAATTGCATCATAGTGTGTCTGTGGAAAGGTAAAAATTAAGTAAATATTTGATTTTACACAAATGTTAGTACCAGATCTTGTAAATGATCAACGATGACTTTCCTGATAAATTGTTCAAGTGTTGGCAGGATTTTTATCCTTAATTTAAACTGCACACCCATAAATCTGTTTTTACCTAATTATTCCATGCAGGATGAACATTAATGTAGGCACAAAACCAGAAAGCAACTATGATAGAATATTTAAGTTGATGTTTTCTTTCTTGTGGGGATTTGGGGTGCAGGGGGCTTTCTGTGGGGTCCCCGGGTAAAAATACGCAACCAGCCGAGCGAAGGCAATCGCTGCCAAATGAGTGGGTACAGTCACTCTCGCAATGAACGTGGAGAAAGTATCTGCTTTAAGGTTGATTCACACTGATAGGACTGTGCGCAGACTGTGCTGGGACTGTGTCGTGCTGCCAACAATCTCGAACAAGTCATTCCCATAAGAGTTACCTTGTAAGACCGTTTTTGATTCACACTCATAGGACTGTACTCAGGCCGTGTTGTGACTGTGTCGTCTTGGATCGTTTCAAAAGTGATTTCCCAAGGTCACGGTCCAGAACGGTACGAACACAGTCCCAACACAGTCCTATCAGTGTGAATATAGATGATGTCGCCTTAGTGTCGTCTTAGTGTCGTTTCACCTACTTCGGCTTCTTCCGGCAAGCGGCGAACCTTCACGAAGCTTCTTATTTACAATCTGACAGTTAGTGCGGAAAATTCCAACATTGTTAACACAACTGTGTGGTATAAGCCAAAACTATGGATGAAGAAAACTTAATAATGTTGGTTTAGGAGTATTAATGATTGTATAATTCGCAGCATAAAGATTATGATAATAATCTCACTAAAGAAAATATTTGGAAGGAAATAGCTGACAAACTGAATGCAAGGGGTTTCTGTAAGTTTTCAAACTTCGGGACACTCATTCTAAAATATTTGTGAAACTTTTGATGGTCATCTCTGAGTCGCCCAAATATATTGTGGAATTCTCCTTCTCTTGCTCTAAACAAATTATAAACCCAATATTTTCTTCGTTTTCTCCTCTTTTTATCAAGTGAAATAAGATAAAGCCAACATGCAACAATCACATTTTCCTCTGATCTATGTCTACAATTGCCAATGAGCAAAACAGTAGCGCTAACAGCACAGTCTCATTAGTGTGAATGCTAGTGACACGACACGACACAGTACCAGCACAGTCCTATCAGTTTGAATGGTAGCAACACGACACAGTCCTACCAGTGTGAATCAAACTTACGGAAGTGATTATATATAGTCCGAGTGTAATAGCCTAGTTCAAACCTGGCTTTAAAACCTTTCATAATTTAAAGTATATATTAAATTGATAGTTATGGTTTCTACCCAACCTACCTTAAGCTAACCTTTCATGTGTTAGTGAATTTTGTCCTTATTTAATTCTGTAACTTCCTAAGTGAAGCTCCTCCTGTTCCTGGGGACTTACATTCAATGGAGGGCAGCGCCGCACTACCCACTAAGTAGACTAGGCACGTGCCTAGGGCGCAATATTTTTGGGGGTGCAACATTTAAAAAAAAAAAATGTTTACAGCAGTGCCCTTTCCGAGGTACGACGTCATGGGATGTGAAACCAAAACCCTTGTCTTCAACATGAATGTACATAAAACTCACAAAAACAATACACGTGGAATCAGTTGTAACTGAAGCTTGTTTGTTATAAAGTGCTAGTGTATTGTTAGAGTTATATTGTGTCTATTATTGCAATCTGGTGGCTAATAATTGAGTCACTCAGATGCGAAATTGCAGACATAGACGAGCATAACCATTTTGCACAGTGGTCATATAATTATAGGGGATATACTGTGAATAGTAGCAATACATAGGCCTAGAACATTATTATTATATGTGTTCTTTAACAAATAACATAATGATGTTTTGGAGGGAAGGGGGGGGGTGAAGCACCTGCAGCAGCTATTGTGCCTAGGGGCGCCATATGTCTAAATGTGGTACTGATGGAAGGGGTTAATCCTAGACACCCCTTTCCAATTAAAGTGGAAGAAGTAGGCTATTGCACTCTGACTACTTATAATCCCTTCCTTAAAGTGTTATGGAGGAACTTGACTATTGCTATCGGGCTACTTATCTCCATGGAAGAACTCAACAACACCGGTTCTAAAGTTTCAAAACCATTAAAATAATCCTAGAATCCCTTAAAACTTCTGTCGCGTTCCTAGTATTAAAGTATAACATTTGATCAATAAAAGCTAGACTTATGTTTCCAAAAATTTAGTTTGATTTTAGAACTGTGGATATTTTTGCGTAAAATCACTTGGAAAATTAATTAATTCAAACCAGTCATTAGTTTAAATTATTAGGTTAATAAGCTCTTTCTCTCTCTCTCTCTACATACACATATACACACATATGTATAAGGTTTTAAATATTTCAGGGACGTGTTGATAACCTACACCTCCATTATGACGTAAACCATAATTTTAAATAACCATATACTTCTCAAACAACTCAGGACCTCCGGACGTCTGCAAAGTAACTCAAGGCTTCGATAGATGGCCCCTTTATTAAGAAAAGCCAGGATTATACTGCATGAGAAGTTTCACTCATTTATATTCCCTTGGTAGACTTGTATTTGAAATCTTAAGTCAGCCAAAGCAAATGCAATTTCTGCAGATAGACCAAGAGAGAGTGTGTGTGTGTGTGTGTGTGTGTGTGTGTGTGTGTGTGTGTGTGCGTGCGTGCGTGTGAGAGAGAGGGAGAGAACGATAGGTGTTCGTTTGCCGTAGGCAGAGCTCACTTTGACATTTTCTTGTGGATTCTTGCCTCGCTTCTCATGAAAGATGTGCTTCTTGGTAATGAATGCTCGAAGCTCTGAAGCTCTCGTAATATGACAAGGAAACATAATGTTACACAACACTACTTTAGGTAGTTCAAGTTCACGAAGTAAATACATGCAGATATAATTAGAATCGAGAACTCTTGGAAATGATTTAACGAGTTGAATGACTACGTAATAAGCTGAAATAGGGTGAACTTAGTGAGTGGTTTAATTTGGATATTTCCTCACCACAATAACACTGTAAGAGACTTTATAAGCTGCGTATTTAATTTAGGATCTTAATATTTTATCTAGTTTAAAGGCAGATATGATTAATACTGCTACACAGCTAAATGATTGGTTTTGATCATACTTTTAAAACAGGTCTACATATAAATAATTACATTCTTTAATGTTAGTTAAAATAAATCAATAAAATTAAACACATGTTCTTGAGTATACCTTAAGTCATAGCTTTGATATATTTTGTTTCTATTCAGACCAGCGGTAAGAAATAATGGTCCACAGGCCGGTTCCAGTCCACCGACTGATATTATCGAGCCCGCAAAATATTTAACAAACAACTAATTGTGTTTAATACAAAATATACTAACAATTAATTACTAAATGAGAAATTTAAAGTTGACATTCTTTGCTTTTTTCAAACCAGCCGACCAATTTTTGTTTAAACCAAATAGATCGTGATATCAAGAAGGTTGCTTGTCCCTGATTCGGACAGTACATGACGATAACATAAATATTATTTATATTAATGTGCCTTCTGCTATTAGAGTGATAACTATGTATATGCTAGAAAAACTGTGTATTATTGGGTATATTTTTATACGGCAAGTTGGTATAAATATGTAGAAAATCCGCGTTAGATATCTAAATAACTCATCGTCTTATGAACGGTTTAAACTATTTCTTTTAAATATTCGTAAATCTTAAAGCAAGAATAATAATATCCTATGTTTAATGAGCAGAGTAAATTATTCATCAAGGGTAATTGATAAAAAGGTTGATTTAAAAAATCTAAGCACTAAATAAGTATAATTTCTATATTATGCAAAAACGTGTCAAATATTTTATATTTAAGAAATATATATCAATTGTGTAAGAATCCATACATCAGTATAAAAAAAATGAATAATGGAGATTAAATTCAAAGCATTTCCCTAACATTATGGTAGAAGTTACAGGTATATATTTTAAGTATAAATATTAAACTAAATTTAAATTTACGTGGACTTAAGCTATAAAGGTGCTAAAACTGTAACTTTTAACAGCTACAAAGAGTCATTTCAAAATGAAATTTATAAAAAGCAATAGACCAAACTTATCGGATACTAGAGGACAATATATTATAAGCTTATAACGATACAAATATAACCATATTAATCCCTCTTGAGCAACGTTTACTAATAACTTTCTATCATTGATTTGTGTAGTTTTTAAGAACTACTTCTATATTCCCTCTAAGCTTATATTCCCTTTCACCCTTCAGCTGTAACCACCTTTTGTAATGTCACTAAAAAGAGGTGAAAGTCATCATAAAAACTAGGAATATTACTTAAAAATAATAATAATCTGGCATATGTGAGCACGAGGAGCAAATAATTGGCTCGTCTAGTTTGGTTGGCCGGTAATAGTTAGGCCCTAGTTTTAATCGGGGCCTACGTTAACTATCGGTCTTGCATGCTTCTCCCCCAACACCGACGTGACATCAGGCTGAGCGGCTGTCCTGTCCGACCTGTCACACCTTTCAATACTGCTGTATGAGTGTAATCTGTTGTAAGTGCATTGTTCAACAGTATTTTAAATGCCTTTAAAATGATGTGTACCTGGATGTAAATCCAACTATTAATACACAAATATAAAATCAGTATTTAAATTTCCAAGTGATGAAATGCTCAGACAAAAATGGTTTCGGTCCATTCACAGAGACGATTTCATCCCTTCACGTACTCAGTCGTAGGTGAGGATCATTTTACGGAATCAGATATTATTAGAGAAGACTCCGTAAAAAGGCCCATGGCAACATTTTAACTTGTATAAGAGA
>CABEEJ010000597.1:97140-148322 GCA_901482245.1 Timema douglasi
AAAAAAAAAAAAGGCGCTTGGAGAAAGACAAGAAATTGAGATTCTTAAAAAAAAAAGGAGAGAGAGAGATTGAAATCGCTGAGAAAGATAATATCCTAAACTCTGCTAATTTTTAAATTAAATGTTTCAGAAAACTAAAACAAGGAATTAGGTTATTAAATTTAAATCTTAAATTAAGAAAATAAAATAATATTAAATTTATTCAAATTTTTAACAAAATTTCAAAAAAACATGTTGTTAAGTTTATTGATAAAGAATAGTTCAAACCTATGTTAGTCTATCTGTTTTGAATGTAAATCACTTCATTTTTATGTTGTAAGCAAGGCTTGATTCAATTTTGTGTAATATTCTTCTTAATAACCACACCAAAGTTATCAAAGACAGACTAACCCAGAAAAAAAATGAAAAACGGAAAGTAAAAGAGATGTTTGGATAAAGCTGCCTTCGTGTAATAGCTTTGCAATATTTTACTGCCTTACATAAAATTATTATGTATAAATATTGTACGTGTTGTCATCTATAACTATATGAAAACTATCTAATACATTATTATTGTTATTATTATTATTAGCACCGCGTCTTACTACCCATTCGGTTTGTACGCACTTACACTAATGTGTAATGGTTGGGTGATTGTGAGATGAAATGGAGGACCTACAGTTTAACGAGGAATCCGAACCACGGTGGACGACAGGTATTCCCCACATTCACAAGTTGTGAAAAATACACGTATTGTCAGAATACATTGTTTATTTGTGAGTTTGCTATGAAACAGTCAAACAATAATACAACTTACAAAATAGAATATTACTCAAACTTCTCAATTCGAAAAAATAAGTAACTTAACTAGCACAATATTAGGAACTTGTTTTAGTACATTATACCTGTAAACGCCAGAGCTTTGATATTTTATTACATTATGTGAAATGTATGGTTTAGGCTAGCTTATCTGTAAATTTCATTATATCACTATTATATTCAAGTAAGAATGCTGCAGAATAACGTTTTCCCAATGATAAACCCCTAAGTAGTAACATTACTTGTAAAAATAAAGTTTTAGTTGGTCGCTACGAGTGAACGCCGTGCTGACTAATGGAGCGCAGTGGCAGCTGACCGCCTCTTTATGTGACGTCACGCCAGTAGCATGCAGGCCCGACAGTTAACGTAGGCCTCGTTTTAATCCCCCTACTTGTTATGCTAAGGGTGTTTTAATTAAAATGGTTTTCAACTATCCCTTAATGAATATTCTGGAGCGTTTCTTCTATATTATACCTTTCCTATATTTACCCCATAAGAGTAATTAAATGTGAAATTACTGAGACATTGTCAGTGTGCAAAATGACTAAAAATAAATTATTATTTTTATGTTTAGGAGATAAGATCTTCTGGCCCCTCACCTCGTTCAAATATAATTTTATTGACCAGATCTTCCAATGAAAATAATTTAAATATATTAATGATATCCAAATTTTATCTCCGTTTCCTTGACTGTTTTATCAATTAATAGGAGTATCAAAAGACTCGTAAATGGTTTCTTTTTGGACATATTTAACTTTTTACATCAAATACGTGTCAAAAAAGAGTTAAGAATAATATGTATAAAATTGGTAGCTATTTTGGATAGGGAGGGAAAAACCACAAATTTTTAAACCGATTATGACAGTCAGCTTCGTGTAACTGGCATTTTCCATTCTTTAAAACAAAAAAAAACAAAAAAATCCTGTTCCTCTTAAAACCTTTTTGTGGCTACAATTTAACACAAGTACGGCAACGAACATGGTCATAAATTACTTCAACAGTTTTTCTACACCACAAATTCTGCAATATCCTAGGCATTTGGCCTTTCTCTAAGGCTGAGCCTGAGAGAGAAAGAGAGAGAAAGAAATATTAAAGAAAAGAATGAAAACTTATGAGGATATGAAAGGAAAGACATTTATGGTGAAAAGTGCCTCCACAAAATGGTTTCCTCTAGTAGGGAGTGCGAACGAGCCATTCAAGAGTATGGCGCGTAAAAAGGAGAAGAAATTGGTTGAACAATTTTTTATTTTTTAAGTGTAAACAAACTAGAAAAAAATTAAGTTCTTTCACCATGTTATTTAATACGTAGCGTTTCTAAGTCAATAATGTTTCAGACTAAATGTATCTATGCATTTAATTTACAATGAAAGTATAAATTCCTTTAATTTGATATTCCTTAAGTATGTCCTGAACATTGTTGTGTTGTAGACAAGCATGTCAATCTTTATGACTTGCCATACATGAAAAGTTTAAGATAAGTATATCATTTATTTATAGATTTTTATATACATGCTTCGGTGGCACATGGTCTAAGATGCTACTTTCGCAATAAACTAGGCTGTCACCGGTGGAGAGATCGGAGTTCCATCCCGGTTGTGTGCACTGAGAATGATTTTCCCAAAAATTTAGAAAAATTTTCTTCCACTCAAATGCGGGTGCACTTTCTCTAAATTAAACCTGCCTCATCTCTAAGCCATAAGCGTAATTAGTACCATGCGTATAGCCCGTACTGGTAGTAGGACCCGGTGCTATTTCTTTTTTTTTTTTAGATACAGCTGGTTCTGGAATAAATAGTTTATTTAGAATTTAGAAGAAAGCCCGTTAAATATTAACATTGATTAAAGCTAAAATATAAATCATATCCATATATATACTCGATTTTATATATATACACAGGATGTTCAGAAACTCATAGATCAAACTGCACATATAGTTTATTTGAACCAAAAGTAATACAATATATATATATATATATATACTTACATCGGGAAAGCTATGCTAATACCATTAGACTGTATCAAAATTTTAGGCGTACAGCACCGGGATAGCATAACGGGGTCTAACACTGTCACCAGAAAACTTGATCAGACGTAGTTGACACATAGCTCACGAAAACAACGAAGACTATTTCACTTCTGGAATCGTAAGGAGAGTCAAAAAAGTATATTTAGGATGTTGTCCTGTGGAACTATGAGTAAAAATTTCTTTGGGGAATTTAGAGAACAATTCAAAGATATTCTGCAAATTTATATAAATTTATATTTTATTCAAACCTAATGCAGAATCATGCTTGTTTTCTATACAAGGGAATTATAATAGCAAACAAAGCCAACATCAATTTTTTTTAAACATATTGTTGTGGAATATTTTAATAAACTGTTTGACTCAAGAAGTTTAATACAATCTTGTTGGATCTAACTTTAAATTATAAAATCATATTTTGAGAAATGGGAGCATTTATTATAACTGGCCGTAGGGTTCACTAAGTTTTCAATATTTTTTATATATATGAATATTTGCAAATAAACCCATCTAGTTTTACGCAGTTATCAAATAAATTAAAATAAATAATTAGCTACATACTAGAGAAATCTAAATATTATTTTTTTTATCGGAAAAGAGTTAAATAAGATTTACCTAATACTTTTTGACTAAAATATTTCGGAACGTAAATGTTTGTATTGGGATAGTATTTAATCAAAAAAATCATCTTAAATAATTTGAGACCCAAGTTTTGGGGTTCCTACATGTAAAATATGGGTTCACAAAGCAATATAATACAGTCACAAATAACCTAATCTCTTTATAAAATAGCCATCAACCTTTCAAAATGGGTACCACTATTTTCCATAGCCCACATGCAAAGAATGCGTGAAATATATGGCGACGCCAGTAGCTTACGAATATAAAACCTGTAGTTTCAGCACAAAAATCATGTGGAATTTTGATCTGAAAGGTTGGGATCCAAGGATACAAGAGAAAGTGGTGGTTGAAATGAAGGGATGGACAGAAGGAAAGAATCGCTCCTTCCTGTTCTTTATTGATTTCCAAACACTCTTTGTTTTAATACGACACATATAGCTTCGCCCTCCGAGATGACTTCTTATACAACCCGGCATCTTTGAGGGAAATCGAGAAAGGGGATAAGGTTTGGGTAGGGGTAGTTGAGCCGAGGGGTGAGGGATAGAACCCCCAAATGTTGGAGGGTTGCCATTTTTCTACAGGGTGTTCGTTGGGACTTCGAAACAGAAGGTCGCCACCGACCATCCTGAATTCAATGAAATTCGAAGGTTTTTTTTTACTTTCCATTTTTTTTCCGTTCAATACATGGAATATTTTTTCAATAGTAGTTGAAGAGAAGAAGAGGGATATGGAAAAAAAATAAAGTAGTATCAAATGGAATGGGTGAATGAAAGTGGAGAAAGTAAGAAAAAAAAAGGGAATTGTTCCCAAGGGCGTTTCAATTGACGAAGTCTGTTCCCTGCTAGTCACACTAAGGCACCCTACTGTGGAAAAATAGGGGTAGGGGTAGGAAGTAGCATGGATAAAAATGTTACGATCCAAGGACGGAATGCAGATTGGCTAGTTCGATAGCCATTTCACGATATTGCTACATCTTTCTCTTTCTTTCTTGCGAGACTTTCAACGAACTCGTCCCGTTCCACTTTTATTCTCAACCTCTATACATCCTATCCGTTTCTACGTTTTCTCCAACCGTTCATCCCAAATCAAATCGCGACAGATGTTTCAATTTGTTACCTTAGTCTTTCACATTCAGAGACTTATGTTTTGAAATAAGACGATTTTTTTAAGGAAACGATAATACATAAACGAGACACAAAATTCAGCACATCGTGTATTTTTTGTAAGAGAAAGAAGGATGTGGGACGAATGCAAATTATTAAGACTGAGGTATATAGTTGTACAAAAAACAAAGATGCTAACCAACTTGTTAAGACCAAATAAAATTATTTCTGTCGGTATTGTTTATTTAACCACTTCAAGGTGTACACAAAATGTATAATTTTATTCACATAGTATGGTTTGTGGCTAACTATAAGGTTTTTTTTACTACTACGTCTTACAACCTGTTCAGGCTATACGCATATATGATTATAACTAAAATGGGGTAAAGATGAGAAAGGAAACATTTTAAAGGTAGTCTACCCGAAATTGCGTAGAAGGAGTGTGGTAATCCATTTATGGAATACCACCCTCAGTAGGCCTAACTGGGATTAGAACTCTGTTCTCCCCTTTATCAACAGGCCAGTCTAACACGAGAGTGATGTCTAAGACTGATAGGCCACTGAAGCAGATAGCTATAGTTAAAAGGTCCAATCAGCATTCACCCAGACAAGCTTATTAAAATGTTATATTCATACATATCTCGGGACATGAAGTGTGAAAGAGACTTAGAAATTAAATAAAACGTAATTGATTAGTATACAAACCCAATTTTACTCAAAATGTAATATTTAAATAGGTTAAATCCGATGAAACCAAATGATAGAATTAAAAATTAAACATCCACATGACTTTTCTTTTTTATTTGATGATAGTGAAGTTATAGTAAATTTCGTTTCACTCGCAAACTACTGACTTAAATATTAAGTGTGGAGTAAAGCTTGATTCATACGCTCGCAAAAAAATTGAGAGAATAATTTGCTTTTATGGCACAGCAATTTACACTTTAGAAGAAATGTATGTAGGCCCATGATGCTTTGCAACACAAATTGGGAGTAGCTGATTACCGACAGATACTTAAGCTTAATATCACGATAGGTGTTTTCAAATTATTGTGTTGTGTCATTAAACAAAACAGAACGACACAGGTGCTTTCTATTTAATGAGTCATTTAATATTATTTCATAACAGTAAATGAACTTGTCTGGCAATATCTCAATTTATACAAGCTAGTCTATTAGATCAGTTTGTTGGTTTTGAAATTTATACTCGGTCTCCCTAGCTGATGATGTTGCGCAGATAAAGGAATGTTGAAGTTACTTTAATCCGTGCCGAGCAGACAAGGCCGATGAGGCTGAAATCTTGTGATTGGTTTAGCGCTTGTCACGTGATAACGTTTATACCCCGCTGATATTTTTAGGTGAATGTGTGAATCTACAACAAGATTTTATTTCACTTAAGTGCAGAACAAAAAAATCACTTTTTTTTTCCATCGTGCACGCTTATGTACTAACTACAATAATGGTTTTAAGAAGTTTATATTAAGAGATAAGATACCCACATTGGCGTGGAAAGAGAGTGTACAACATTTTGGAAAAACCACTCTCACTAAATCCTACCTAAGATTCGAGCCTCGATCTCGATCTCCATTATCGGTAATCTAGTCTACTGTGAATGTATCGCCTTAGATCATGCGGCCACAGAGAAGTTTAAAATTTCAATCAAAGTTTAGTTATACTAAAACCAATCATTAGTTTTCCTGTAGAACCAAAATGATTTAACCCGCCTCGGTGGCGTAGTTGGCTAACGCGCTTGTCGTGTTGCGCTCAACTGCTGAGGACGGGGAGATCGAGGTTCGAATCTCGGGCGGGTGAACTGGGGGTGGTTTTTCCTAAATGGTTTTACACTCTCCCTCCACGCAAATGCGGGTTCACTTCCTCTAATTCAACCTTACCAATTCCTAATCCATTAGTGTAATTAGTACTTAAAGCATATAACCCGAACGGATAGTAAGATGCGGTGCTAAATATTATTATTATTATTACAAAATGATTTAACTCTAATAGTGTGTTTTTACTTTCTCGTGTTAGACAATTTGGTAGAAAATAATCTTAGTACATACTCCCAGTCAGGATTCAAACCTCTCATCTGGCACCCACAAACAAGACCAAATTAGATTATTATTTAATCACCCTGCCTACCGGTAGAGGTGTGTCATTGATAACATTTTATTATATAATTGATATTATTTAAAGTATTTATGAAGTGTAACATCTGCATATAATATGACATGACGATTATATATTATATGCCAATTAGCTTTGGTAAATTGTGTAACTGATTACAAGTAGACAAACTTTATTGCGAACATGTAATTGATTCTTTAAAATAGAGGTTCCATCATCCATTTAATATTTAAGACCTACATATTTAAATTGATATTTATACGCTAAGTAGGATGGTTGTTAATTATATCTGTAGGGTAGTGGCCTAACCTACATGCTAATTTAGTTTATTTCTCGCTGACGAGATGTCTAGGCTTTAAATTTTGACCAGGTGAACTGAGTTTGATATTTATTAATAATGGTTTCACACTCTCCTTTCAAGCCAATGAGGGTTAATTTCCTCTAAGTGCAACCTTCCTCAGCTCCCTATATTATTGAATATAGTTAATTGCTAAACGAGGGGGTGAAAAAACAAATTGTTATTTTAATATACTAGATTGTTAGAAAACTCAACTCTCACAGACTAAGGTGGGAAGGACATTCAGCAAGAATGGGAGATTCTAGAACGTTGTTCAGGATATTTAAGAATAAACCCATTGGGAAGAGACCTTTGGGAAGACCTAGATGCAGATGAGAAGATAACATTAGTATGAACTTGAGAGGTTGGATATAATGAGGTGGACTGGATAGAAAAAGCTCAATATAGTGATAGAGTGTAATGAGGTGAACTGAATGGAACTTGTAGGTGACCTGTCAGCATAGGGGTAAAGTGTCAGACTTCTGTATTGGGAGTCCGGGGTTCAATCCTCGGTCGCGGCACATATGTTTGTCTGATTGACAAACCCTTCCTTCACCTATGACAAGACGTGTATTAATCACAACTTGTGAATGTGGGGAATGCCAGACCTCCACCGTGGCTCGGATCCCACGTTAAACTTTAGGTCCTCAATTTTATCTCACAATCATCCTACCATTACACATTAGCGTAAGTCCGTATGAACCGAACGGGTAGTAAGACGCGGTGCTAGTAGTAGTAGTAATAATAATAATAATAATAATAATAATAATAATTTCAATTTCAATTTCCTTTATTATAGGTCTGGCCAACAGTCGTAAAATCTATAACAGGCCAGCACTGAAAGTACACAAGTACCTTACAATCACATAATACTTAAGAGAGAAAAATAAGATAATCAAAAATGCCTAAATAATGTTATATAATGATTTATAGTTATCAAAAAAAGTAATTAATAATGGTTATAATAAATAATAATAATAATAATAATGAATGGAACTTGATAAATATAAGGATGGTGGCGTTCTATGTTAAGTGTGGTAGTGAAATTTTTATTTCTTAATGCCGTTAGGTAAGCATAGTAAAATAGAAAAATAAATAAAAAACTTACCAGAAATAGAATTGTATTCTATCAAAGGAGCACGCGTTCAACTCGATAGCCACGTACCTGTAAGAGAAAAATTCCCAGCATTATATAATACGATTACATTAATCTACAACGACACAACATTTTTAATATAGGTCATATGATCTGCTGCGTTGCACGTCCATCATTATTGAAGCAGAGGTATATGGAACTCTTATATGTCTCTCTTTCCATCCATGTATCTATCCAACGATCTATCTGTCTAGCTATTTATCTCTTACTCCATACACATATCCTTGGCAATGTTATTCAACCTGGTGTAGCGTACCTGCGGGGGTACTTGAAGACATCTTAGGAAGTACTTACAATTTAAAAGTTTCTCTTTTAGAACCACGTCTTGCTACCCATTCGGATTATACATTTATGTACTGATTACGCTAATGGTTTTAGTGATGAGGAAGGTTAACAGAATTCAAGGAAGTATACCCGTATTTGCATGTGGAAAGAGCGGAAAAGGATTTAGGATAAACCCCCCTCAATACACCTTACATGGGTTCGAGCCTTGTCTTCCTGTCATCGTAAGTAAGTCTAGCCTATTGCAAGAATGACACCTAAAACCATTTGGAAACCAAAGCGGGTTTCGTAAAATAAGACCCAAAAATTAAAATGATACCATTTAATTTTTAGTGAGAAATTTGTTGTGTTTAATAAAGTTTTATTTAAGATGATATTTTATATAAATGTTTCACAGCATATTGCTACCTATAAACTTTGTTCACATTTATTTAATATATTGGTCAGTAAATCTGGAACGTATTCAAGTAAAGTCTTTGGCATCTCAAGTGCTTCTGCCCCTCTATTTTCCCATTTGGTATTCCCAACCACTAGAAACCTACACCACTTGAATTGAACTCAAGCAATATGTTTCGACGGGGTCTACCTACTCGAAATAGAATATCTACAAGGGTTTCTTATAAAGATGGTGGATGCGCTGATCATTAAATTAACTCGTAATTCATAAACTAAAGAAAAGAAAATTGCAGTAAATAAGCCGCATGTATGAATTTACGATAATAGGATAATGTTAAGATTTTGTTTGTAGCGATAACTCATTAATCAAAGTCTTTAAATCAAATAAGAATACTTTTGATGATATACTTTAAAATACTAGTAATAGATGCTAATTTGCGACCATGTTGATCGTCTGCACTATTTTTCTGTAGTATGTACGGTGCTAAAAAATTGAGTTAATATTAATTTCTAAATCCCAGTGACACTATGCGATATTCTTTTAAGGGAATAATCAAATTATATTGAATACCGATTATCAAAATAATTTTAATTGCGGATGCTAACCAATTTTGTACAAAGTTAAGTTGCCCCCATTCCAAATTAATAATGCCAATACAAATAATATATGGATTAGATAATGTAAATCTTCATTAAATCTAACTTTTCTCAAAATATATTTTGACTTGTTAAACATAAGTTAAATTAAAGTTATTTATAATAAAGTCAAGTACTGATGACACTAATCAAATAATCGTCGTGAAGGTTATGTTTTATATGGGAAAAGTAAAAATATTTGTATTGATTGATCTTACAAGAAGCTTGTTTACTGTATGATAAATTATTATGAACAACATACATAAGATACTCATCTAGAATAAGACTTATTTGCATTCGGAAATTCAAAATTTGTCATCAATATTTTGGACCGTTCGAGTTAGATAGACTTGAGTAAGAATCAAGATATCTCAGGAATAGGGGGCCTGGCTGAGACTAAAACCTTGACCTACCAATCACTATCAAACCAGAAACTGGAGTTTAGTACGTGTTACCACAAATGCAGGTCAAACGTATGTTAATCAAGTGGGTACATATGTTTTGTTAAAAAAAAGAACAAAATACCAGATTAAATTCCAAACTTGTTTTAAAACCCCTTAAACCACTGTAATGAGATAGAATATAACCTGATTTTTGTATAAAAGATGTTCTAGAAGGTCATTTTTCCTGAGAAAATCTGTACTATATAGTAGGATTCTGGTAGAAAAAAGGGACTTTTAGAAGGCCCTTTCTTTCCATGATTCTACTGTAGTTGGTTCTTTACCTGGGTAAGAATTCCAATCAAGTAGTTACGTCTCCTAACAGTCATCCCGGAGAATGGTGAACGCAAGGGGGGAGGCATGTAACCAGCTAGAAGTCGTTTCAACTTGGAGGATTGCCTTCTATTGTGAGTTTATCTACCGTTGTAATTCCTGACTATCTAGGCTTCATGAAGGGTTCAACTGGATAATCAATAATGGTTGCACAAACAAGAAGTCCTCACCCTTGTTACATCAATAAAATGGAGGGGGTGAGTGGAGGCGAAGGACACAAACAGGGAAAAGGTTTCTTAGGAAAGCAAACGAGGTATGTTGAGTAAAGGAAGAGTTACACTTAATGAAAAAAATATATAGATGATTTCAGAACCGATTGGCTTAAGGGATGCTAAACTGAATAATTATAAGAACTTGCTCACACACGTTGGGCAAAATAAATTAATGCCAGGGTTCATCTAGTAAATCACGGCTCGGTGTATTGAGGGTGTTTTTTTCCTAGGTGATTTAACACTCAACCTACACACAAATCTCGGTACAGTTCCTTTAATAATATGCTTTCCTCTTCCATACTTCACAAGTATTGTTAAAAATGCATGTAGCTTGGAAGGGTGGTATGATGCAGAGAAAATAAATGGTACGGTGAATCGCACAGACTTTCTCTCAATTTATCTTTAAATTTAAATTTAATAATAACCCGGAAAATTTGTTAAATAAATTATATGGTTGTATATTGTTGTAGAAACACTACATCAAAGATCAATAATCAATTAATATGTATTGTTACTTATTTACTCAATGGCATTAGGAACTAGGAACACTGTTACAGAAAAAGTGAGAAAAGAGAAACTTCTTTGTCCACCAAAGAGCATAAGATTCAAATTCATTTTCAAAGACCTGAATTAAAAAGTATATATATTTCATTATAACTAAGAATCTATTGGTTTTATAAACATATGTTTCAAATAAAAGATTTTTATCTTTAATAGTACTACAGCTTTACAAATATAAGTTATTTCATATATCTTAAATAATTGCGGAGAAATGATGAAAATTTGAAAATTTATCTTATGTAAGGTACCCTCAAAGTCATTTTCATGAGTACATGAGCATAGCCATCTTGCTTATAATGATATATAACCTCTAGATATAAAATATAATCAAAATCGTTATAGCGAGTTTGAAGAAAAACTATTATTCCTCTTTTTTCCCTTAAGTAAACTATTCTTAAATTTAGGGTTAGATATCTTATTCCAAAAACCCTCGGGGAGACCTTTGAAGATCCCAGATACCACGTTTTAGTCCAATCAGCAAAATAGTTTCAGCAACAACCCGGGGTATAGACGGACAAACAGACAGACGGCATAGCGAAAACCACTTATTTGATTTCAGGAGGTCATGAAACGTCGACATTCATCAAAATCTCAAGTTCGATATTTTTGACGATCACAATACTTTCTCTCCGAAGTGCCAAGAGAAATTAAAAATAAAACTAATTATATTCAGTTTCAATTAGAAATATAATAAATAGGACTTTCAATGAAAAAACTATATTACACAAAATTATACTGTAATTCCAATAAGTAAAATTATCAGTATATGAGATATTTACACACACTCATAATTACCAGGATACCACCATAGTTTATAGGGTATTATCCACCTCAGTGGCGTAGTTAGCTAACGCGCTAGTCATGTTGAGCTAGACTGCCGAGGACGGGGAGATCGAGGTTCGATTCTTATTCGGGTGAACTTATTACACCCTCCGCCGATCCTATAGATAAGGCCCCTAAAACAATAGGACAGGAAGGATGTAACAATACATAGAAAATAATAACAGGAAATAGAGCAAAGTTTAAATGAAATATTCTTTAATTGGCACAAAGTATGAAACAAACACGGGATAGACGGCCTTAATTCAAAACATTCTATAGCTACTATTATGAAAGAAAACATTGGCTTATTCGCGCAGATATTCACAAAGTAAACTGGACTTAAGGTCCTTAAACATAAGGTTATGGCTGGATACACATAAGCCAAAACAAGACTTAAGGTCTTCCAAGACGTAAATGAGGAATAAGTTTTACACATGTTTCCTTGACATATCGAACGAACTTAACTTGCATTTACGTTAACTCAAAGTACTAACAAATCACATTATAGTTGGATCAACGTGATCCAAACACAAAGTTTAGCTAAGCAAAACTTAAAATATTCAAAGTCGAACGCAATTTCCTCTTTGCGTTGACTCTACATTTAACATACTAATATAGGCCCATCGTTCATGACCTCAATAAAAGGTTGCGTAACAAACATAATTTAAATAAGGTTACATGTTCATTCCTAAAGTTCTACATTTTAAAATTTCTTTCCTAACTCTATACTTCTAACGTTCAATAGCAACGATACATCTATCAAAAGTTCCTTCCTAACCCGCTACATCTCTACCAGTCCAATATGTGATCTCTACACCCGTCCAACGTGCAGTTATAATGATACATATTTACAATTTACAATCCTCTTTATAATGAGACTACAACACGGAAACAAGGGAAAGGGGTTTACACATCCAAGTCAGTTACGCTTAAACAGTCCATTACGTCATTATGATGTAACTTCACAGGGTTTCCAAGCCGCTGATTGGACGTGCGATTGTCGCAATGCAGTATTCCATTTCCTTGACCAATGTAGAAGCTTGAAAGTTCGGCGAGGGTTTTCCATATCCCTCCGCCAGACGGCAGACCAGGGTTAGTTGATTTGGCGAAGAGGCATCAAGTAAACACTGGCTAGTTTTATTGCAATTTTCGGAACGAGTAGATCGTTGAACACGTACTTCGAGTTGTAGTCGCCCAACTCTTGTTCATCGGCGCTTTTGACTCGCCAGCGTCGCAGCCAGGCCAAGCTGGATGATGGTACGTGTTGAACAGTTATTTTAGTAGACTGTTTATAATGGACATTTTAGAATGCTGATTTTGTGTAATTGTTGGGGCTACCTTAGGCTACAATAGTGAAGAATACTATTGTAGGTTTCTTCGAGGCTATTCTGAGGTGTGGGTAGTATGTATTTAGGTGACTCGAACTTGTGATATTAGGTTGGGTGAGGAGTATTTGCTCAATACGAAGCATTGTATTGTTACAAACTGGGAGTGCTTTTACTTGAATTGTGTTCCACTCTCCCTCCCCGCCAATGCGGGTTCACTTCTTCTAAATTCAACCTTACCAATTCCTAATCCATTAGCGTAATTAGTATTTAAGCGTATAATCCCAACGGGTAGTAAAACACGGTGCTAAATAATAATAATAATAATATAAGGTATTCATATATTAATTTTAACGATTAGTTTAAAAAACAGGGCAATAGTTCCGTGATAAATAAGTCAGAATCATCTGTTCTTGTTGACCAGTGATAGTAAAATTGTGGTTCAAATTTAATCTGGGTGAAATAAGTGTTTCTTTTTCTCTATTTGTTTTACTAGCTCTTCATATACACAAATGAGGTTACCGTTATTATAAATTAAACTTGGATCACCCACTTATGATAAAATATGCAGATAATCTGAATAGGAACGTTATGGAAAATGCCAACTAGTTTGATTAGTTTTAATTATATGTTTCCTAACTTTTCAAAAGTTTTCGTATTAAATCTCTGTCAGCGTTAGTTTTATGGTAGATCAAAATCTATTTTTAAATGTATGACTGCAACCCATTTCTGCCCTACCCTCCCCTATTAATATTATATATTGGGTAAAATCAAAATACCATACACATAATAAACAACTTTAACTATTAGTAAATATGAATTATAAAATGGAATTTGTTTTAGAGGCCAATACACTACTTTTACTTTAAGAAAAATTTGTATTTTAAAATCCCTACCTTTATTAAATATATATTTATAATAGGTAAAATAAAATTATTTTCAATTAATGGTTATATTCTAGATTTAATAAAATATAATTATTCAATGCTGTCATCATAATCTTCAACTATATTCATAGTTTGAAGTAATCGGATGTACGAAAACGTCAACCATCAGCGTTGGTTGAGCTCTTAGGAAAAAATAATCATGAAAATAGTGAGTTTTCATATACATAGCCTAAATTTTGTAAGTGAATATAGAAACTTTAGAAAAAATTTAGAAATGATACGTCATAAAACTAATGTGGGGTGTGTTTCTAATACATTTATTTATAACTCATTAAAATCTCTATATTGGTGGTATATTACCTATACTTTCTATTATTATTATTATTATTAGCACCGCGTCTTACTAGCCGTTCGGGTTATACGCACTTACACTAATGTGTAATTATAGGGTGACTGTGAGATGAAATGGAGGACCTACAGTTTAACGTGGAATCCGAACCACGGTGGAGGCCTGGAATTCCCCACATTCACAAGATGCCTTGTCAGAGGTGAAGGAAGGGTTCGGTAATCAGAAAAATCTGTGCCGGGACCGAGGATTGAACCCCGGCCGCCAGTACAGAAGTCTGACACCTTCCTTACCCCTAGACCGCCAGGTAACCTAAACTTTCTAAAAAGTATATTAATTATAACAATGAAAATAAACTAATATTTGTAGAAAATCGAAAACTCAGATGTAATATATTTGCCTAATATATACCTACAGTAGGTGAAACAATTGGAAAGGAATTGATATTTTAATAAGTTGCCTTCACGTACAAATTAAAATTGTTTTTTTTTCTATTTTAACGTTTAGTTATATTTTTAACAGACCTAACAAATGCTGGATAGAAGTCTAAGTAAAATTTATTTTAATACTATCCTTGGAAGTCTTGCACGAATTATTGAAATGCTAGATAAAATATTTTGTTCAGTAGCATTTAATGCTATCCCAGTACATTATACAGTACGGGGCAGAAAGTTTTGACACATTTAATAACACTATATATTTACTATATTAACAACCATGTTCTTCAAATTAAACATAGAATTAAAACAAAAGGTTGCCAATTTTATATACTCCATTAAATTCTTAATTCTTTAATAAAACAATGCCCTTAAGATGGGCACCATTATGTACAATACATAATTTTATGCACTCCTAGAAACTTGACATAACTTTGTGAAATGTTTCTTGTTGAATTGTTTCAACTTTGACCTCAAATATTTCTTTAATTTACTGAATTGTTCTTGACAAGTATTGTAAAGTGAATTTTGTAATATGCCTCACGAGAAAAATGCCAAATATATTAAGTCCGGTGAGCGTGGTGGCCATGGGATATCTCCAAATCGTGAAACGAGGCACGCAGGAAACATTTTGTGAAGTACCTCCAATGATTTTCGACCTTTATTACCCCTGAGCTGCAACGTAATGGCATGTATATCAACAACCTGTGGTTACAGCAAGAGACAACCTGAAAATCAGTGAAAGTGCATCGCAAAATGTTTCCTGGGCACCTCATTTCACAATTTGTGGACATCGACTTGCCACCATGCTCACCGGACTTAGCAGATTCAAACTTTTATTGTGGTTAATGTTAAAGAATCGTTTTTACGCGACTCAGCCAAGAACAATTCAGGAACTTAAGGATATATTTGTGGTGGAAGTTGAAACAATTCAACAAGAAACATTGCACAAAGTCATGTCAAGTTTAGGGAAGTGCATACAACAATATAGGCACCCTATTGCATATCTATATTGAAATTCACTGATTAAAAAAAATTCAAAGATATGTAGATTTTTTTAACATATGGTTGCTATTTTAAGTTTAATTTGAATAAATTAATTGTTAAAATAGTTAGGATATAGTGCTATTAAATGTGTCAACACTTTCTGTCCCACCCTGTACAAACTTTTAAAATATCTTAAAAATTGATTTTGGTAATGAAACTTGTTTATTCTATAGGCCAGGATTTGCCAACTTACAACCCACCAGAATATTTTTATACATCTGACAACACCAGTGAGAAATCACTCATGGCTGCACCAAGAACGATAAATAACGAGACTAGCTGTACTTAATCGTCATCAAAAATCAACTCATACAATATGTATGTGAGAGTATCCTAGATGAAAAATTTCACACAAAAACTTGTTAACTACTCCAGATCACAATAAGTTGTTTTTTTGAAAAATTAAATTTAATAATAGTAAATCTCCAGCTTCAATAATAGATGAAGATCAATTAAGATGTGCAATCACTAATATTAAAATGGATTAAAAAAGTTATAGCAAAGAATAAATGAGTAAAATTAATGTTCGTGAAAGTTCAATTTTTATGTTTGAAAGATATTTATTATTTTGTTTGGAAAATGTAGTTCGTCAAGGCAGGACTATTTGGTTTGGTAAGACATGCTCTAGACTTTGCTCTTTGCATATCCGAATGTAGGTACCAGGCTAATAAATCATAACAAGGAGCTAGGGGGCTAGTTTGTATTCCAAGACCGTTTACTGGAATGAATAACGTTATTGCTGCTATGCTTCAATTCGTAAGGATTTCCTTGAACACTTTATGTAGAAGCAAGAAAAATGAATGAGAAAAAAAGATCGGGTAATATATCTCTATGGATATGCTAATATTTGTTTATGATTTCTAAATCAACGTTATAATAATTCAATCAATTCAAATTATATACATTTGTATTTATGTCCTCACAAACCTTATTGATGATCATGATGGATAATATGAGTTTTACTGCATATTATTAATTCTAAGTTTGGTATTATCCGGCATGCTGTATTACTAGAATGATATGTTTATTTTATCAATGTAATGATATAATTATTGGGTAAAATATTTATCAATATTAATTTTTTTGCCCAAATAATCACTATTTTTACCTTAATCGTTGAATCATAGTTTATGGCTGCTGTCTGATTTAATGGGGAGTAACTCAGTTGACGGCTATAAAAGTTACAAAACTAATGTATTATATATTTATAAATAGAATAATGTTATACAAAGATGTCACTTTATATAATACCTATAAACTAATACCGATCATAAATATAATGTTATTAATATTGACCGCAAAGAAATATTTTTGAACTTTCTCTACTGTTCTTCCAACCAAAATCAGGGTATAGCTTAACTCCAAACTCAACTGTCTGAATACATTAACAAATGGGAGAGAAACATGGAAGAAAAGAGATGGAAAAGATTAACGTTCAACTGCCAATAGTTTACTTATCAAGGTGATATCGCCACAGACTTTGAAACCTATCATTAGAACCTAAATACCAAACTGGATTTATCCTAGCTATTAAAGGTATTGGTATTATATTGTTAATACATTGGGAAATGAGGAAGAATAAAATTTCACTAATATGTGTACACATAGACAACGAAATGTTATATTAAAGGGTAAAAACCAATGTTTAATGTTTTTCTAATTTTTTTAAAAGTTCATCTCATGGTCCATTAGTGTTAAAATTAGAGACAAGATTATGCTCAAACCAAAAGCCGTTTGTAAGTACTATTCTCTACCTTCTTTTCTGGATAATGGTGAAATTGTGATCCGTTTAAAAACGTGTTTATTAAGAAATAGTAATTCTTCAAATTATTGTATGCCTATATATAAAAAGCATGGGAAGTATTTCCACTGGTTTCATTTCCAATGTGTTGTTTTTTTAAGCTGAAAGCAGAAATCCTACCAAATGTGTGTCATCTGATGCATGATTCGAGCTGTATTATAAAGGCTACCTGAGTTAGGTGTAATCCTCCGGGTATGAGGGGGGGGGTGGGGGGGGGTTATATTAAAGTTTTAAAATATGTATGTTTTCATCAAATTGGGATTTTCCGGGGACTTGGTCGATCTCATCTATTTAATGCATGCAGCTAAATGTGTTTAGAAAGGGTAATTATATTACGTATTATACTAAGACTTAATTTGCTATTACTATACAGTACTTCTTTCACTATCTCTATATATGATTAACCAAAAATCATATAATTACAGCCTTTGTTTAAATAGCAAACCATCTGTTAAATACAAGTCCATTGCGACGCGTGCACGTGCAGAGGCAGGCATATTCTGGAGGGGAAAGTTGTGTGAAAATTACTGTGTATTTCTATTTAGAATCACGTCTTAATAACCGTTCGGGTTGCACGCTTATATACTATTACTTTATATCCATTAATGTTTCCAGCCTATAGTTTGGGTCAGTTTTTTATTCAAGTCATAATTTTTCCACTACAGGTTTGATAGGCCTGTCGTAGCCTCATATGTCTTACAATCTATCTTAAGAATAGGACAGCCCTACCATCCAATCTCCGGCCGTTAATTTATCAATGTGAAAGGGTAAACCCATATTTTCATCGACGATAAATTTTCGGCAATGCCGGGAGTCAAACCCGGGACCCTTAGCTTAGTATATAGACACGCTACCAACTGAGCTAAGGTGTCGGACTTGCTTATACTAATGGATCTTAGGGATTAGGAAGGTTACATTTAGATGAAGTGTACCCGCATTTGCGTGGAGGGAGATTTTAAAACCGTTTTGGAAAAAAACTCAGTACACCCGACTGAGGTTCAGACCTTGCTTGATCTTCCCATCATCGGCAGTCTAGTCTACTACGAGAGTAGCGCCTTGGACCACGCGACAATAAAATTATTCGAGACTAATCAGCTTTATTTGCTCTTTGAAACAATTTTAGCTTTCCTTTTTTAGTACAAGATCAGCTGGATAAGACTATACCCAATCACGTTTCAAGACCAAACGGCAGAATGAGTGCGCATGCAATTACAAAATAAGATACCAGAGTTAAACTGCATCTGTTGTAAGAAAATTATTTGAAATTACTCATTAAATGGAAAGCGCATGTGTCACAATTATTCTATTTCATTTGTTTTTGTTTCACGACATAATATAATGATTTGATAATTTCCATTATGAAATTAATCTTAAAGATCTGTTTGTACACATTAAAATAAGATATGTCGTTGATCAAATGTTTCTAACTCGTTTTGAAATTATAATGTGTCAACAAAAATTTCGCTAGAGAATGAGTTGCTACACCACCAAAACGGATTTTGCCCTCAATTTTTGGTGAACGTATTAATCTAACTGTAATGTTACCGGTAAAAAGTTTGGCTCAGACAGAACCATAATCATCATTCTCAAGTAAACGCTAAAGCATTTAATAGTTTGAATTCCAGCAGAATGTCTGGTCATCACCTATTACTATGATTATAATGAGATCTCCCAGAAAAATTATCATCTTATGTTTTATCTCAACACCCCTCTCCCTTGAATGGAATGTTTTTTTGTTTTTTTTTATCGCCACGTCTTACTACCCGTTTGCCTTGCGTGTTGTCTTTCAGTTTAATTACGTATATATATATGATAATATGTATTAATGTGTGTTTGTATGTTTGTTATACAAAGGGATGTATGGATGGATAGGTGTGTAATTGTATGCATATTTGATATGAATGTATGAAGATATATGGATGTATCTATACTGGAATATATGTGTATATACAATGGTACGTATGAATGTATACATGTATGTAGGATGTTATATATATGTACGTGTGTATGTATGAACAGTACATATGATGGTATGTATGTATGAATGTTTTAATAGTGTTTATATTTTATGCTATGTAAAATGGTAAGTATATTTTATCATATGAATATTTGTTAAACGGTAAGTATATATTCGAATTTTTTGAGGTCACTACATCTGGATTGAAATTATATTATAACTTTACCAATTTAAAAAACATAATTCTACTTTTTTAACTAAAAATCTAAGTAGTTTTGCTTGTGATACTGAATGTTTGGAAAGTGTTCGAAAGTTTTTTTATGAAGGCCAGTGATAATCACTTGGAACGGTTTTAAATTGGCAAAAATTAAGCCGATCATGGAGCCAACCATCTCCTCTTTTCCTTGGAGTTTGAGATTCAGATAAATTAGTTTGCCAGTGAAGTCTATCAGAAATGCCAAATCAAACAGCCAGACTTCGTCCTCTAACTCTAAAAATTTATATTTTATTCCTCCCAAAAATGTTTTACTCTTCCTCAATAAATCAAGGAATCTTTGGTGAGACTTACTTCAGATGAACTACCATGTATTTAATAATAACTCTTTATTATTTTCACCCAGTTGCATCTTGAATAGGTGCCTATGAAGATCTTTTCCTCAGAATGAACTTACAGTTTTAAATGTTATGTTCATCACCTTCTTTTGTGTTTAAACGCTTGCTGGTCAGAACCGGCTGGTAGATGGTAAAACGATAACCTCTAATCTGAGAAAGTCATCATCTTTCTGCCATATTGCAATGGAACCTTTAACATGACATCTCATTAATTTTTTTCTATCCGTGTTAATTGGTATTAGCTTAAAAGAGTCAGTTTAAGCTTATGAATGAAATTTCTGAAGGCGGTGAATATATATTGACCCGTATATCTCTCTGTCAGAGGAATCACACCAAGCATTTATTCTTTTGTTCCTACTCTACTATCGAAATTATATATATATATATATATATACATAACACCGCGTCCCACAACCCATTTGGGTTATATGTCTATGTACTAATTACACTAATGTGTTATGGATTAGTAAGGTTGAATTTAGAGGAAGTGTACCCACACTTGCGTGGAGAGAAAGGCAGTGGAAAACCATTCACGTAAAACCACCCTCAGTACACTCGACTTGGATAGAGGTCCTATATAGGCCTACCCGTATTTAGCAGTCTAGTCTATTGCAAGATTAGTTCCTTAGACCATGCAACCACTGAGGCGGGTACTAACGATTTTTTTTCTTTTAAACCAAACAAGTACTAATTAATATGTGGTGAAAATAATACTAAGACTAAAACCTTTATGAGAACATTCCCTTCACCTTTATTTAATTGGTGACCTGGCGGTCTAGGGGTAAGGTGTCAGACTTCTATGCTGGCGGCCGGGGTTCAATCCTCGGTCCCGGCACAGATTTATCTGATTACCAAACCCTTCCTTCACCTCTGACAAGACATCTTGTGAATGTGGGGAATGCCAGGCCTCCACCGTGGTTCGGATTCCACGTTAAACTGTAGGTCCTCCATTTCATCTCACAATCACCCTACCATTACACATTAGCGTAGGTGCGTATAACCCGAACGGGTAGTAAGACGCGGTGCTAATAATAATAATAATAATAATAATTTATTTAATTATAGGAATCATTTACTGGAAAATGTTAAAATATATAATTAATATATATATATAATTAATATATATATAATTTTAATATATATATATATAATTAATATATATATATATATCGATGACCTATAAAGAAAGCCTCGTATCTCCTGATAGTCGAAGTTTACGGAAATTAAAAGGATTTCACACTTACAGAGCCCAAAGAGATACAAGGTTTTATTGACTGACGTTAGGTAGCAACAGCATACTTTTTTTTGTCCAAATAGATCCTGTAATAGACATTTGAGATAAAAGGTTTTACACCCTATAGCCTATTATCTTAATTTCAACCAAATTTGGAGATAGGCTACGAGGTTTTATTCTATGCCATCGATATATATATATATATATNATATGTATGACGTATCTTATCCTCACATTTGACTGTTTATATCAGAACATGACTTAAAATCTAACTTAAATCTAGAACTAACACAACACAACACTCAGTTCTATGGCAGCATCACTGTGAAAGGGAAAACCCACATTAACTAAATGACATACTTTTCGGCCATGCCGGGAATAGAGCCTGGTACCCTTAAATCAATAGGTAGACAGATACCCCATATTTAAAATATACCGAAAAAGGTTAATCTCTATTGCAAATTGAAAAATGACAGGAAGGACGCATTGACAAAACACTATTCAGCAAGTACAGCTGATCGGAAGTTTCCTCAACAAACAAAAAATGCTGACGTTAGTCGGGTCAAGCAGGTTGGCCGGAGCCCTCTTTCAACCGGAAGACTACTGTCAAGTAGGTCGAGTGAAAAAGGCTGTTGGAAGTAGAGAACTGGGTTGGGGAAGGCTAGTGGAGGGGCCGTAAGACAAATGGCCTAGCACGGTGGGGCCGACGTGGCCGTGTGATAACGAGGTAAGGAAGTCGCAAGATAAAAGCCAGGAGAAGAGAAAGGAGCGCCGTTAACCGGAAACAAAGTGGAAGAGGAAGCCTCCTTGTCCGAAGCATGCTGATGACCAGTAAGTAAATTCTAGCGTGCAAACTATGACTTAAGAGTTGCCTTCGAGTGTGGGTGCGGAGAAGCGCGGAGGGTGTGGGGTCAAAATGAAGATAAAGTGCGGATGGCGACCTCAAGTGGATGCAAGATTTGGGAACTTGGATCATGCACTGGTTATATAGAGCCACTCGGCTATGTGGCGTAACAAATTGTCTACTTTTCCTAGCAGAAAGGTTCATAGATACTTACGTCTAAAAATGCATTAGTGTAATACTTTGAAAATATATCAAATTAAAATAGTCATGTAATATTATTGTTTAATATAACCCTTAAAACCATATATAATAGTTTTATAGTGCTATGATGTTCAAAACTGTACTTTATTTTAGTATTCTCTTGGCTGTATGATTGCAAAGTATTTTATATCAATTTGATCCTTCTCTTTCCGAGAGAGACCGAAGTCTTCTTTGAAAGTAAATACCAGTTTGGAATGGGGGATGGTGAAATGTTTTGTGGAAAGTTATAGAAAGTAGAAATCTTATGAGATATAAGTGTACATTTTTTTTTTACGGTAGATCTCCCCAATTCTCTGTTGGAACTTCGTACTGTTAACACGCTTATTCCACGCCGGGCGTTCTGATCTTACTTTTAATAATCCATTTTATAATGATAACCCGGGCGACCCACGTCAATACCTATTATGTGTATTCATTTTAACTAAGGGACTTTAATATCATGTCTAAATAAATAATATTGACATATTTTGAACTGACTTCAACAATATGAATAATAAGTCTCACCCAACCCCAAAACTTTAACGTCACAAATTGAGATGTTGCAATGTTTTTCCACTACTTGGGACAATTCTGTGATCCTGTAAACGTGAGGTTACAGCGTACCACTATAGCTTGAGGAAGATTTTCATAAATCTGCATCCCCGTGAGCTAAAGTTACTGTAATATCCGCATCAGTGGTTGTATGGTCTAACGCACCGCTCTCAGACTAGATTACTAGATTTGTTGGTGAGGGAGATCTGGGATTGACTTCCGGTTATTTGTACTGATTGTGTTTTATGCTAAATGGTTCCCCGCTATCCCTCCACGCGAATAACTGTACATCTCCTATAAAGTTCTAACTTCCTCGCCCCTATTACACTAACGTAATTAATGTATTTATGTACAGCGAACGGTTAATAAGTCTTGGTGAAACGAACGATAGCCATACGAAAATTCGTATGCGATGACATTTTTATTCTATGAATAAAAAAATACGATATTCCGAATGTATGATCCGTATTTAATTTTCAACCTGTATCAACTAACGGTCAACTACATCCGTTAACATGTGTACTAAGTTTCAGTCCCATCTAGTCTAATTTCCCGATGATGGGGAGGTCAGGTTTCTAATCCTAGCTGGATGTACTAAGGATTGCTTTTCTTAAGTTGTTTCTCACGCTTTACCCAAGCCAACGTATATACATTTTTTATTCATTCGATCTTTCTCATCCTCATTCCAATGATGTAATTAGATGTGGATAGACTGGAGGGTGACCTGGCGGTCTAGGGGTAAGGTGTCAGACTTATGTTCTGGTGGCCGGGGTTCAATCCTTGGTCCTGGCACAGATTTATCTGATTACCAAACCCTTCCTTCACCTCTGACAAGACATCTTGTGAATGTGGGGAATGCCAGGCCTCCACCATGGTTCGGATTCCACGTTAAACTGTAGGTCCTCCATTTCATCTCACAATCACCCTACCATTACACATTAGCGTAAGTACGTACAACCCAAACGGGTAGTAAGACGTGGTGCTAATAATAATAATAATAATAATAATAATAATAATAATGATAGACTGGATGGGTAATAAAATGTGGGACGGTAAAAAAGTAATAACGAATCTATTCGAAATATGTGTAAAGGAAAAGTGAGCTATTGGTAGGTATTCCAAAGTATACTGTGACGAGATATTAATGCATATTTGAGCAAATATGTGTAGTATTATTTATGCATTAAGGTTAAATATCAATAAGGACAAGACTTTAGAATCCGAGCATGCGTTTGTGAGGAACAAATAAAGCAGGGTTCCAGGGTTTCTCTCCCGGGTAAATTTGAAATTTCATGTTGAAAAATGTTACATTTTATGTATATTTTGTAGTTAAGCTTTGAATGTGACCACTTCGTAATTTCCAGGTTAGGAGGTTGTAAAATACCCGGAACACGGATACTTCAAAGTTTAATTAAAACTAATATACTTTCTCTCAACATAATGCATATCAAAACTCTAACTCTCTATAGGAATATCTCACTCTTCTAAATAAAATAACTGTACACCACTATAATGTAAAAATAAATGGTTGGACGAACAAACTAATTTAATAACTTAGAGAATATACACTATAAGAAAATATTAAATAAAATCACAATGGTAACATAACAGACATAAAAAATTAGAAATATACCATAGCTTGGGTACATATTTAAGTTCTGGTTCTCTAAGCTATACAGTTAATTTGTATGCAAAATCGGCATTAAATAGCACAAACTGTTAAATATAATCCTACTAAAACAAAGGAAACGCATTTCACGCCATGTTTGCAGAGTAACTGTAAGTGCGGCACTGTTGGCTGGCAGCTATGTGTGGCGTTTTCTACAATGTAAATAGAATAGAAGGTAGCGCCAGTTGGAGAAAGACATCTGATTGGCTGAGCGTGTGACGTCACCCAGTACACTAGCCAGCGCTTTAAGTCGTGTTCTCACGTGTCTCTTTCAATGAATAATTTCAAGTGATTCATTTTTAATGAAAATAAAAATTAAAGGAATTTTTTCACATGTGTAATTTATCATAATGATCATTTTGAGAATAATCAACTACTTTTTAATTCACTAAAATGGTGCCACATACTGTTTTATTTTATACAAATCACTACTTATATTCAATAGACATTCAAATTGTCTGTAACAGTCCAAAAATGGGTAAGTTTTTCATCTCGCCAAAATACCATTTTTGAGAAATCTCATAACAACACAATGTATTGTATGTAAATATCTAAATACATCTTTACATTTAAATAAAAACGAATTCATTAATTCTTGTACGTGTTCCCACGGTTCATTTTGTTTTCATTTTTCAATAATGATAATAATTAACCACTAATAAACGTATAACTTCTTTTAACTTTTAATGAAAGCGTGAAATAATAATTCAGTCTAATGGAATGAGTGTTCTGACGTTCATTTGGTATTAATCTTCAGTGAATCACTGAAAAAGGACACGTGAGAACATGGCTTAACATTCACAAAGCTTTATGGAAGACAAATTAAGTTATTTCTAAATAATTATTGTTAGAAATTATAATATCACGTTTGGGAGCATTTAACATATTAATACTTATTTAAAATCCACACCAATAAATGAGAAAAACTGAATAAGATAAACTTAAAAAGCTATTAAAATATGTTCAAAATTACTTATGTGTTGGAACTATTATATTAACCCTGGCAACACTCAATTTGTTTTAAATTCTTGGCATTTTAGTTAATTTTCAATTTAGGACCAGAAATATCAAAGTCACTATCGGTAAAATGAATATAACATATTCAAGCAAAATTTGTATTAATTGTGTCTTTCCTTTTTCATTTGAGCTCCAATGCACGGACAATTTCTGGATCCTTAAGAAAGGAGTAAAAATATATATTATTACTCTTGCAGTCTCGTTGATTACTTACACAGAGTGCAACAGCGAAGATAGGCATTTTGTATGTCTGTTTAAAAACACTACATATAGTTAGCATTCATACATATACTATATATTATAGTTACTACTGTTGAATCACTAACTAGAACATCCCTGCTGTATTTTATATTAGCATATTAAAACAGATACTTGAGTGGTAAACATAATAAAGTAATTAACTATAGATGAAAAATCCACTACCAGGCAAACACAAATAAATAAATAATTATTAAGATAAATGAAAGGACCGCCTGAAACACATGGACCGCACGACATACTACTAACTTCTGTGTACTGGGTGACGTAGTTTCGTGGCTGACGTTAGCAATGACATCATCAAATTCTTCCAAAAGGCGCTAACTATCTATTCTCTTTACATTGGTTTTCTAGCCCACATTCAAGGTCAGCTGTAGGTGAGGGTTAGGAAGGGGAGGACGGCAAGCCTGCGCACCACCACCCCTATAGTCTAGTACCTGGTAGCGTACAGGCCAGAGCATGCATCACTGCGGGTAACATACAAAGTCAGGTGCGATGCTACCAAATGCTCGGGAGCGTGGTTGAGGCATACATGCCCATCAAAACAATAATATTATTTGGATTAAATATTTTTAATCTTATGTCTTTAATCATGTGGCACATGCTAAGCATTCATGGAAGATTCACCCCTGGAGTATGTGTGTATATACATATATGTATGATATATACATATATATATATATATACTATACATCATTATATATATATTACTATACATCTCACCCTTTCATTTTCAGCCTATCCATTCCTGTCCATCACACACACACACACACACACACACACACACATGAGTGACATATGTATATACATACATATATTTGTCACTCATATATGTGTGTATGTGTGTGTGTGTGTGTGTGTGTGTGTGTGAGTGAGGGACAGGAATGGATAGGCTGAAAATGAAAGGGTGAGATGTATAGTTAAGGAGGAGCCAGTGCAGGACAGGATAGAGCAGACCCTACTAATGTGGTACAGTCATGTGAGGCAAATGGAGAAGATACCAAAGAAGATGATGGATATGGAAGTGGAGGGCAGAACGCCAAGAGGAAGACCAAGGAACAGCAGGGTAAAGGTAGTGCAGAGAAGTGTGGAGAAGAGAGGAGAATACTTGGTCATTGTTGAGGAGGAGAGGTGGTGGTGAGAAAGTATACGTTGGGAGAGGCTTATATTCCAAACATATCCGGTCAGTGGCTGAAAACTGTTCATAATTATGATGATGATGATGATTTATATCATCATCATAACCATCATGAACAGTTTATATATATATATATAACTGCAGTTTTTTAATGATTTAAAATGACATTTCCTTAATTCTTAAGAAAAATCTAGAACCCCAAACTGACATTTACTTTAACTCTATCTATGTGGGTTGCGCAACTAACCTTGTATAGTGATTCGGATGGGTGACACAAATGTAAACTAAGGTTAAACTTTACAACTTTTACCACTTTTCCTATAGAAGATCAATTGAGACAGGAGGGGAAGGTATAACTGCTGTGACTGGGTGGCTGTGTGTTTTGAGATTGCTGAAATCTGAATATGCAGCTTGCATCAAATAAGCAATCAGTTCTTGTAAGATGAAAGAGTTTCAGAGTGGTCATGCAATAACACAAGCACACGTTGGAACACTTCCTTATACCACCACCAAGACTGAGATGCAGGGTTAACAATGATTGGAATCCCTGGAGCTGTTCCACAAAGGATCAATTAACACTGGCCCGGTTTAAACTGGGAGATTCATTACGGAGAAATTTCACAACATATTAAAAAAGAATACAGGCCTCAGTGTTCTGAAAAGAATCAGCCAAGTTATTCAGGGAGAATATAAAGGCAATTACAGAGATCATACACCTACGTGTGATATAGAGAGGAGCTTTTCAATGTCCACGAACATTTTAGTTGGTAGCCAGAAGCGCTTCACTCCCGACTTGAGAAATATCAAGTTGTCTGTTGTAATGAAAACAACAATCAGTAGGCTGTTTTGAAGTGTTATTTTATACTATAATTTTAATTACGAGATTTGTATTTTGGACTTGACATATTTTCCTGTGTCTCGTGCATATTCAATCAGATTTAAGTGCATAACTGCATGCAAGATTTAATAGTGTTTTTGTGCATATAAATCCGCATATTGGGAATCAATGATGTTAGTTTTCTCGAATAAGAGGAATCACCAACTTTTAACCATGATTATTATAATCAATAAGTAAACGACTTTTTCTTTTTGTAATATATGCATTAGTATTTTCCACGAACTAAATGTATTACTAAGTGATCAAATTTTTTCTCGTCAAATAAAAAAATATAGCTTGTTAACCACAAATATCAACAAGAAAAGATAGGAAAATAATTGGAAAAATAATTTTGTTCTCAATTTCTAGAAAAGCTACAAGTAGTTTTTTTATTTATTTAACACCGTGTATTAGTACCCGTTCGGGTTATACGATTAAGTAATAATGATACTAATGGGTTAGGAATTATGAAGGTTGAATTTAGAAGAGGGGAACCTGCATTTACGAGGAGGTAGAGTGGAAAACCATTTATGAGATACGAACTTCGATCTCCCCGTCCTTGGCAGTCTAACTCAACACGAAACAATTGCGTTGGCTAGCTACGCCACCAAGGTGGGTTACGAGAAGTTAAACGAATGGTTAAAAATGATCTCGAAGGGGAAATGTAGATATTGAAGTTAAATTGTACTGAATATAAAGTTTAGTAGAGAGGATATATAATCAATATGGATTAATTAAATGCAGTATAAATAGGCCCTATAACTAAATTAAATTAGCCCTATTATTGATATCCTTTTAAGGATTTAAAGCCAAATATTTGAATTTTTTTCTAATCTTTAGGCTGAGGTGCATTAATTAGATTGTTCCCAATGCTATATATGTAATTACAACAGTAATTTTCTAGATACTTCAAGTACTGTAGCCAAAAAGCTAGAAATAATTTCATTCTCATGCCCCTAAATAGTTGTATCAATTAATTGTTGTATTGTATTTACTCCAATAATGTATCCAGTACCCATTTCTATGTCTCCTATCAGTGTCATCAACATATTCGATGTAAACCCAATACTTTTCTAGTACCAAAGGTTTTTTTCATAACTGGGGTTTAAATAGTTTTGCATATAATGGTTTCGGGCTCACAAATATATATTATAAAAACAATTTTATAATCAATAAAATATTTAATTTTAAAATATTAAGATTTAGTCGAAATAATGAATAGTTGTTAAAACAAATATCAAAAAGTTATTTCAATCGTAGCCGATTATCAGAATGGTATGATTATTCTCGACAGTGATCGTAGTGACAAATCGTAAAATCGGTGACCGTAACTTTCGTATCTATCCTTTAAAGCTATCCCATTGATCTTAAAAGCTTATTTTTTTCCACAGGGTCTGTTTACCCAGATGCGCTATCCATACTTATGGTATAAAGATGAGGAAGGTAGAATTTAGATAAAGTATAATATACACATATGCGTGGAGGGAGTGAGGGATATATTTAATGAAACACTAACCTCAGTAAACCCACACGGGATTCTACTTTAGACTTATCTGTCACAGGCTTATAATATTAGATGAGCCTTACATCTAATCTAGTTGCCCACCGATGCAGGTAGCACAATACTATTTTACATTTACATAACTGTAAGCTAGAAAGCTTTGTTTATAAGGCATGAGGGTTGCAATTAAATATTGGACAGTCGATATTATAATTCGAATAACATGTAATTAAAAAAATGTATATAATAAGTTAAAATATTTAACAATAACTGTAACTAAATATCGTTAACGTGAACATAATCGTAACCAATAACAAGAATCTAATAGTTATTCTTGACAGAAATCGTTAAGTTTGTAGTTGCTATCTCATTATAAGGTGGTCAACCTTATGATTTGGTTTAGTGCAGCTCTCCACTTTTGCCTATCCTAGGTCAAATATTTTACAGCTTCGTGTCTTCTTCTGCTAGCTTTGTCCACTATCTGATTCATGTAATCTATTATTGGTCTCCAGCTTGAATTTTTTCCTTTCACATCTCTTTTTATAATTATTACCTTCGTCAAACTATTAAGTATGAGTACATGGCCTATCATGTGAATTCCACTATTCATGTGGTTTCAGCAGCAATTTTTGGAGTTTAAGCTCATATAACTTTATATTTATGAAAATCTTCCGCAAGCCTCTCTTAGCTTACCGTACCCGAATGAACTGTGGAGACACACATTCATATTTTATGAGCTTCAAAATATGTGAAAAAGAATGAGGTGGTGAGGGGGAATCAAGGGGAGAGACGCTAGGCAGTGAAAGTTCAGGAAATACGAGAGAAAAAGATAGACTATGTATAACACATACGAGTTAAATTGAGAGTAAATGAGAAAAATTAAGATTGAAGCTTTTCATGCCGAAATGATTAGGCACAGTGAACTTATCTAAGAACCCTTTATTAATTTGTATAGTGGTAATATTAAGTCCTAAACTTTTATAGTAAATTACCACCTAAAGTTTTTAAACCCAAACTTAACAAATGGCTTGAAAAATAACTTAAGCTATGGAATTAAGCCTGAAAGCCCCCCATTTTGCACACCAAAGTGATTCCGTAGATAGTTTCTAATTAATCAACAGAATTATCCTGAACACTTTTAGTAAGATTATTTTTTATTACCAACAGATTTTGAACCAGGTTTACCTAAAATTTGGGTCAATCCTATTTTTCAGTAAGGTTTTTTGTGTGTGTAAATTTATGAGTATATTGTTTTAGGTTTGAATCCATATTTATTTAAAGATCGATATAAAGGGTAAGGACCAAGAAGGTGGTTTAGCGTAAGTCACTCATATTGGCTTCAAGAGAGGCAGGGAAAACTATTGTGTAAAGTTGATTAGGGTATTTTAAAAGGAAAACACATAACTTAGTATTGATAAAGGAAGGTAAAGGCCCCCATGGTAAAATAATTTATTAAATACCTTCCCCATTGAATCTTACCAACGTGTTAATTAAAATATATAGTATTTTAATAATGGTGAAAATATATTTTATTTCAAACTTATCTAATAAAAGTTCATCAGTGGGCACAGCCATTAATCTATTATTGTTTGAATTGCCAGGGATGGGATCGGGGTTAGAATTCAAGTCGAGTGTTCTAATGAGGGAATTTATTAAATGGTTTCTCAATATTCCTCCATAAAAATGCTAGTACATTTAATCTAAATTCTATATTTCTCACACCTACCCCATTGGCGTAGTTAAATGCGTATAACCCAGACGAATGGAAAAACGCGGGGAATAAATTAAGAAAAAGCTAACTGAATATATTAGGCTTTTTATTTACAAATATATATATATATATATATATATTTACAAATATATATATTATTCTATTAGAGTTCAATTAAAAAACTTATGATTAAATAGATTTGATATATATGTTGAGTTAAACCTTTATTCTGGACTAAAAGTAAACGAGTAGTTATTCTAACCAATTCGTCTACCTAGAGTTTTAGCCATATTTAAGAGAGAGGTATATCTTGGATACGAAAATAGAACTTGATAGCTCAATTGGTAGAGCAATGATACATAATGTCTAGGATATGAGACTCGAACCCTTATCTAATAATTATTTTTATATATAAAACAAAGAACGTATTTTCTTATTGGTCATTCATGTCTAAGAAATAGAATTAAATTATATTTCATACTCACGTCTGTTCGTTTTAGAATAAACTTTTAAGTGTATAAGAAATAAACGTAGCATAGCCAACATTGACACTAAGGGCCAGTTTCATAGTCAAATTTAGTACGCCTCAAGTGCGGCGCTACACTAAGTTCATGACGACACCTACCTACACCAGAATGGAATGGGCCAGTTTCCCATGCGAGAACGGCCCATTCCATTCTGGTTTAGGTAGGTGTCGTTTTGTATTTAGTGTAGCGCCGCACTTGAGGCGTACTAAATCTGACTATGAAACTGGTCCTAAGAGCCAGTTTCATAGTCAAATTTAGTACGCCTCAAGGGCGGTGTTACACTAAGTACAAGACGACACCTACCTAAACTCGAATGGAATGGGCCGTTCTCGCATAGGAAACTGGCCCGTTCCATTCTGGTTTAGTTAGGTGTCGTCTTGTACTTAGTGTAGCGCCGGACTTGAGGCGTACTAAATCTGACTATGAAACTGGCCCATAGTCGTTGAATTTTTATAATTTACAGTCAGAAATAATGGCGTCAAATGTGGCATTTTAAAAACACATTCCTAAGTATAATAAGACTAACTACCTGCTAGGTTTATAGGCTTATATACTAATTACTAATAAGGAAGGTTGAATTTAGTTGAAATGTACCAGCAAGTCTAACATGAGACCATAGACCATTCAATTCAGCCAGTGAAGCGGATCGATATTTTCTTTTCATGTATAATTAATTAAACCTTCTTTGGCGGATCAAAAGGTAAAAATTCATCTTATGTTATTATTTTCAACATTTCAAAGTTAGATATAACAGTCACAGCAAATATCTAAAATGGGTTTATTTTGTATAGATATAAAATTAACAAATCATCGGTATCTCCAATAACTATTAAATTGTTTCATTTTAAAAAGATTTTTTTTTTAATCTGCAATACTTAAATTGATGTTGTGGCCTGTGGATTGTAGGCCTAATAAAAATTTCTTCAACCGCTTTTCTGGAGCTATGTAACAAAGTTTAGACATTCAAATATATTCTCCAAAAATATTTTAGTGCGTCTAGTTATTTTCCGAGTTTTCTGTGAAAGGATAATATATCAACTAGTTTCAAGACTAATCCTAAGCGGATGGACTGGTCCGTCTTTAATTTTGAGAGAACTAGATTTGTCACCGTAAGTGTTAGGAAATTAGATCTTCTCTACTCAATTCCCGCGTGGAAATGTATTTTTATTTAACTAATTAATTAAAAAATGAAACTTGCACTGTCGGCTACACTGACTAAAATTCACATCTTGGTAGACTGGACTGGAACTATTGGAGAGGTCAGGACTCAAATCTTTGCCAGGTGTACCAGGGGTAGTACTTTCCCAATTGTTTCGTACCATCCAACCTCGCAAATAGAGATACACTTAATCTAATTATTATATACTCCTATCTAGGTATTTATACCTATTAATGTTTAGTACATATATATATTCTATTTTTATCCATGATTCATAGCTTTTATTCTATTTATTTTTATATATTTGAGGTATTTAACGTATTTTCACAAACTTTACAGTGTTATTTTACATGTCACAATTAACGTGGGACTGATGGCTTTAATTCCCCTCCTAAGGAAGTTGTGCTATGAACTTTTTTAGCTCAATAAAATTTCATTGACCATGGCTGGGTTTGAGCCCAAGAACATCAGGTCCTGAGGTGAGCACTTTACTCCAAGATCACCGAGGTCAACTGATCCGTAACTATTAAACCTAATTATGTATAGTATTAATAAATTCGTTATTGTCTTTAACTATACAAACGCAACAAATACAGTTTTTTAAAAACAAAAAATTGGATACTTTACTGTCTGACACTTTACCTAATGGTCAATAGCGTGTTTGATCACCAGCATGGCCAATAAATTTATCATAGGTGATATGTAGGCCTCCCCTTTTCACAGGGAGGAATTAAAGATCGGAGGCTGGGTAGTGTCTGTTCTAGATGAAAGTTATTTTATAGGTTCAGAAAATTTAGATTAAAACAAAAAATACGCTATCAAACTGGGGGGATTTACGAGGTAGGTATATGGTAAAATTTTCCAAATTTTCACTCCTCATTAGTTTTTTTTTTTGCCAGAGTTCCTTGCTACATATCCAGAGGTCCCCGGTTCGACCCACTGAGCTATTAGAATCTTTTTAAGAAGCAGATAATCTGGAATGGGGCAAACTCAGCCTCGTGAGGACAAATGAGAAGCTACTAGAATAAATAAGTAGCAGCTCTGGTCTAGAAAACTGAGATAACAACCAGATAGTTTGTTGTACTGACCATATGACACCCTCTTTCCGCAAACGTTGGCACCATCATCGCTAATAGCGATGATTGGTCGGTCTTTACAGCTCAATTGCGGCCATAATTCACGGAGTTTTTTCACATTAAAATAATCTTTTTAAAATATTTTTTTTTTATTCTCAACCAAATCGGGGTGTACTAGAATGAAGAAAGGATGCGGGCTTCAAGACGATACAAGTGGAAGCAAAAACATTCATTACAAGAAGAAGGAGTGGGTGTTGAGAACGTCGGGGGACATTGTACGTTCATGACAGCGCAGACAATGTACACGATGTAAGGAGGGGGTGGGTGGTATAAAGGCAGAAGAAACGTTGTATTTACTTACGACAAATGATAAGGCAGTCCATGAAATATTTATTCGACTCGCAAAATTGAGGTGGTTCGCTGGTTCTGAGAAAAAAAACATGTCTTTACTCCTATGTCGCGAAAATGAACGTATATTTTCAACACTCTTTAGAAGAAGAAAAACATAAGCACGGTACATTAAATATTAATAAATTGTCAACAACTCGAGACCTAACGGGGGAAAAGAAAATACCTTATCATTGCTAAGTAGCTACGGAGAACACAAAAATACATTTTTAGAACGTGTCCCACAAAATAAAAAGTGTGTTCAAAGCTTCTAAATGTCAAAACACAGGTCAAAGGTCAAACCAGATATATTCCCTTCGGCATTTACCATTCTCTTAATATCTTCAGAAAACATTTCTAATCAAATGTAATATTTTACAAATATCTATTAGCACTATTATCTTAACCAAATTTGGAGTATAAAATAGTTCTTGATGCACTTTAAACTTCTTTCTAACCTTTGTTTTATAACATTTCTAGTACAGAGGTGGTCTTTTTGTTGCTAGATGGCACTGATCTATCACATCATTTTCCATGAAAGATTGCCAACTGGTGGTCATTACGTCCAAGTCTTGAAAAGTTTGAAGTCTCTAATATTTTACTTTCTTTTAGATTAAACTGTTAACATGCGAATAAATACGTCAGACTCTTATTATCTGTAATATTAGTGATGGGGAGATGGTCGCTTAAAGCTTGGTTGGATATACTGACTTGTATTTTACTAAGTGATTTCCCACACTCCTCTACGCAAGTGCTGGTGTACTTCCTTTAAATTGTAACTTCATTCATCCCACTCCATTAAAGTAAATATGTGGATATGCTGGACGAGCTATATGTGCAAAAGAAACAAAAAATATATTTTTATCGTAGGTTTGTCTGGCAGAATATAATATGAAGAATTGAGCTATTATTAAAAAAAATTGTTTTTAGAGATATGCGCTCAGGTGTTCTTTTTGAGCTATCTGAAGTTTAGACTAATAATATGACACATAAAAGTGAAGGTAATGACACGAAAAAACGTTATCATGAAAAGAGGTATAGAAAATGCCAAATGAAATCTCAATTTGGAAAAATGAACATTCTAAAAACATTCGGCTGAGAGCAAAGACGAAGCTAGATCCGATGGATAAGAAAGTAGTATGCCAGTCAAGCTCCTTGGCACTGATACTACCATGCTAGTAAAATAATGTCTGTTTTAAAAGCTTCTCCAAGAAACGTAAGCTTTTAAGATGCCTTTTACAATAGGCAATGCCGTGTACCTTTTTTTACTTGACTGCGATTTATTATTCAGTAGCAATTTATCTCAGTTGCGTCTATTTGAATGAGTGGGATCTAACTATTTTATAAATTTTATTTACATATATTCTACTTTACTCATCCTATAATATTAATGTGGTTAAATTCTGTTATCTCGGAGGAACAATAAACTACGAACATTCTTTGAAATATTTAAATACCCTCCACCAAAATCCCCAGAGCCATCCTACGGAATTTAAAAACCCTGAAAATTATGTTTTTTGAGGCCCCTCTTTTTTTGAAGAGACCATATTTTTTGCATATGTTGTAAAATTTTAAGTGGGTTACATTATGATTTAGAAGGTAGGTGGTTGAAGGCATTAAGAGCTACTGCCAAAATTAAAAGACAAAATAAAGAAATCATCCAGAAAACTATTGATTTTAGATAAATGTAACAATAATAATAACAGTTTTTAATGCTTTTTTTGGATATTTTCCTGAGTACGTGAAAAGTTTGGATCTTTGTTGTAACAAGAGACCTTAAATCACTCTGCATTCTCGAGAATAATTGTTTATAGTCCCTATCAGCCTGGATTGGTGATAATCTGTTTCCTCGGAAGATGTTGTCTCGTATTTCTTTATTTATAGCTATTTTAATATGTTTATCAAAATAACATGTTTATCTAATGAGTAAGATTTATTTAAGGTTGGTTTACTGAAAGTTAATTTTTAATATGTAAAATATAAATGATCACAAACTACTACATTATTCCAGGTGGAGTGGAGGAGGATACATAATGATGAGTAACACACCCCGTATTAATCACATGAGATTGTTAGTACAATCAAATCTTGCAGATTCCTGAGGCAGGACATGCAGTGCGAATGGGAGAATCTAGAGCCATGCTCAGGGTATTGACTGGCAATCTCAATGGACAGAGACAGTTGAATGATATGGATGCAGATAGGAGGATAACATTATAATGAACCTGAAAGATATAGGGTGCAATGAGGTGGACTGGATAGATCTAGCTCAATATAGGAATGGGGTGTAATGGAGGTGGGCTGGATAGAGATCTAGCTCAATATACGGATAGAATGTACTAAGGTGAAATGGAAAGAATTATTTCATGGAGTAGTAAGTAATAGCATATACTAAAAATTAGTATTAATGATAGTGTAGTCCAGTTCTTTTTTAGCTTGCACTAATTCCAAAATAAAGTTTCACTATAAAATTTAATTTACCGATATGAAATTTTTTAAATTATGTGAATTAATTACTAAATTTTTTCAATAACCAACCACATTACACAATAAACTTACTATTAAATAAATTAGTAAACAGCAATAAAAGCAATAAGGGAAAGAACCCATTCTTTGGGCTGTTTTACCCAAGGTCCCACTTCTTGAAGCCTTCGACCATCCAAGGATGTCTATTTTACACAAACAATTATCCCTCAATCACAACGCACGTACAGTACATAAAAGCCTATTATTTAAAACTATGTTATGGTGGTGAGCATTGTTAAGATATAAAAAATCTTGTTTAACAACTGAAGGAAACATTTATAATCCTTCCATGCACATAGTTCTATTAATTTTTCAAAATAATATTTATACCCCAAAATAAGTTATTTTGTAGGTGAAAGGAGGCCCCCTAAAATCCATTTTCCCAGCCTCCTGAATACTCTGGGTGGCCTTGTTTGTGTAACTGTGTCTGTAAACAAGACGTAAGGCCTGGACCAAAAATATGTGGTGTAGTTGTGTGGCAGTGGCCTTTTATCTCAATCCACCCCACATTATTTGACCTGGCAATAAGCACGGACGTAGCAAAGTGTCAAAGATCCACACTCTTGTTCACATCCACCTTATGCATTCCTTTGATACAGAATATTTATGCTCATTGAATTCAATCAAAACTTTCTTTCTCCGAACTTAAGATCTTTCCTTTTTAATTGTACAACCTTATATTAATATTGTACACATTTATGTTTAATATTTACTTTTCCAAGCGTTCCCTCTAAAGGGAAGCCTTGAGCGAGTGCCCCTTTGCATCTTCCCTCCCGCTTAAGATGGCTATACAGATCCCCACTAAAATAAAATAGTGAAACTATGATTTTAATGTATGCTATTTAGATCCGAATTCTAAAGGGATACAGCTTAACTCGATTTAAGAACAATTAATTGAAATGTTTATTTTTAATTGTGTTTTTACAACATTAGCAATGCTAGCTAATTTTAAAATAATACTACCACTCTGAAGAAAGCCAATACATTTATACATCCTGCAATATCAAAGATTTACAACACCTTACTATGTCTAAAATATGTGCTTTACCCACCCTATAGTCTCGGCTAACAACCATCATATGACTGGTGCACATCAAATAATTCTAAAAAGAAGACTGAAACTCCTTGGAAAAGAGGATCGACGAGAGACACCTTTATGAGGTTATCTAGGTCTATGCTGATTGGCCTAACTGGCCGACAGACAAACCTCACGCAATCTTCACCGCCAACTCACCAGATTTCCGGAATGACGTGTAAAGATTATGTCAGTTGTTAACAAGACAATCATGCCGCTAACACCAGTTCGCAACGTGGCATTATACTTTTAATATGAGGATTTCCCCCCAATTATTTCCATCAACTAGACCTTAATAAAGTTGGTGCTTAGCTAACATTGTTGACTATTAATTCCGACACAACCACGAGAGGTATTGGTCTGGACTTTGACAAAATTGCTCTAGGATGACAAAATATAAACTCTTTATATTTTGTTAAATATTTAAATATAAACGACCTATAATGGGTTTGAGTGTTTTAACACACAGTTATTTATGTGAGTGATATCGTTCAGTGTAGGCGTCGGTAATTTCTCGCTAGAAGATTTATTTTGGAAAGTAAAATGTTTTATGGAAACTTAATGTTTCCTTTTGTCGCTTGGGCACTAGGATCTTTGTAATATAGACTTTTAGTAGGTAGCCACATTTTGATTATTTTTCTTGTTTGGAATATTTAGTTTAAATATAAAATTTGATTGCACTTGTGGTTACCAATAATTGTTTAAACTTTTAAATTTGATAATGTTTAATTTATATATAAAATTTTGTAGACGTATTTTGTTTGAAGCAATTATAAAAGTAATTTATTTTTGTTGGTTTATAAGTTAAAACTTTTACAATAACCAATTAATTTATTGATAAATTACCAGTATTCTAATGTAATATCGCTTCGTTTTCTATTATAAAGTTAAATATTTACAAGTCGAAATCTTTTCGATTATTTCTAAGTGGTGGAATAAATAATAATCCCACATAAGTTTGAGCTATGCTGGGAAGTCAAATCTTTGTGTAATTTATTTTGATCAGAATTGATATTTTAGTTTTAATTTAGCACCACGTCTTACTACCCGTTCGGGTTATATGCTTAAGTACTAATTACGCTAATGGATTAGGAATTGAGAAGGTTGAATTTAGAGAAAGGGAAAGTGTAAATCCATCTAGGAAAAAAAAACAGTTCACCTGACCGAGATTCGAACCTCCATCTCCCCGTCCTCGGCAGTCTATCTCAACACGACTAGCGCGTCAGTTAACTACACCACCGAAGTGGGTTCTTAAAATTTAATGATTTAGTCTGAATTCCAAGGGTGATTCAGGCGCTTAATTAACCATTTAGAGGATCTCTTTAAGCTCTTTATTGTTAAAAGTGAGGTTTCAAAAGTTTAATGGTTTAACCTAGTTGTTAAGTCTGAATTCACAATGGTGATTCAGGTTCTATTTTAACCGTATAGAAGAGCTATTTAAGCTCTTTATTATTATAATAACGATTTTTGATTATTATTGGGTCTCTCCCAGACTAATTCATATAAATAAATAAATAATTTATCATATAGCTCTTTTGTTTCAAACGTAGTCTTCTTAATGCACTGCTATTACTTTGAGATTGTGAAATATATTCTCAAATGTACTGCGCAAGCGCAGTCTCTGCCATTTGTATGTTTATCAACACTATCCAGTTTGCCTTGTGAGGCCATGTATTATTTATTTACCTCTGTTGTTTTACCTTGAATAAATAATTCAATTTTTTATTAAACTTGCGAATGTTCTTATTTTGGTTACATTATATTCATTATAGATTACGCCCACCCTCTTCCCGGCTATTGTGGCCTCTAACAGTTAGAGAAAGAGGTGGTGAGCGGTACATTTTGCACGGGTCCCTATATTCCCCAATATAAACTCCAGAATATATTAATGACATGGATTGGTCGACAACGGTGGTTGGCTGATGGTAAGCAAATATCAAGCTACTGCTCTAGCACATCGATTGATCAATTAACAGCCCGTGTGTTGAATAAATAGCTCTTGTGGCTGGACCTATATCAAAGCCGGTAACCCTCAAGTAGAGTACATTTACATTATGTATAATCACATAATGGTATAATCGCATACAGTCGGAGTTGTAGAATTGAAGGGGGGAAATACGTCTAAACTATAGATGAGAGAAACGCGAATTACTGGATGACAAATAAGTATAGCCTGTAAAAGTTATTTCCTCTAATTCTTGTATTCTAGCGTCGTTTATTTTTACTTTCTCGCTATCTTACAAGTAGAGAAAGTATTGTGATCATCAATTTAATTTTCTTCTCACCACAACTCAATTAACACCTGTTCATTGTATAAGCACATAACTACACGAAAAAGGTAGGGATGATAGTTTAGAGAAAATTTGCCTTATTTGCGTAGAAGTAGAGTAATAAACCACTAAGGTAAAAATATCATCAGTACACCCAACTGGGGTTTTAAGCCCAAACTTTCATTATCGACCAACAAAACGGTTTAGGGGTAAGGTGTCAGACTTCTGTGCTGGGGGTACGGGGTTTAATCCTCGATTCCAGCATGGATTTATCTGATTACCAAACCCTTCCTTCACCTCTGATAATACGTGTATTAATCACAACTTGTGAATGTTTAGAATACCAGACCTCCACCGTGGTTCGTATCCCACGTTAAACTGTAGGTCCTCCATTTCATCTCACAATCACCCTAACATTACACATTAGCGTAAGTGCGTACAACCCGAACGGTTAGTAAGACGCTGTGCGAATAATAATAATAATAATAATAGACAAATAAGACTAGACGAGTTTGGTTTCCCAATCATCGTGTCTTCTTGTTTTACTGTGTATATATTTAATATTAAATAGATATTTAGTCAATTTATTTGAAACTTATAAATATTCAATTTTTTAATAATTATTCTGCTGTGTCAATATTTTCTAGAATTAAAATAGCTTTTTTTTTAAGGAAATGCGATAAATAATTAAAAAATTACACCATTATTTGATTGGAAAAGAATAGGAAACGTGTCGCTAAGAACATTTAATGAATTCAGTAATAGATCAAATGTGATCCTTCTAGATAATTTAAAAAAATCTCAATATTGGGCCACAGCCAAAATATGTATATACAGCATCTATATGATTTATTCATTTTATCCACGTGTGTTAACACTAATGTCTAAAAGTTTCCAACCAAAAGTGAGTAATATTATGATGTTAGAGAAGTGAACCTACGAAGCCTCATCAGAAGGTAATATCTTTAATGCATTGCAATTTTACACATCTCTTAGGAATTATATTCATTATCTAAAATCCCTAAGGAGTAATTTCATAGCATTAGCGGTGTTGGAAAGCATATTATTTGAAGATTTCAGCTCGGTAGCAAGTAATGCTTACAGCCCAACCTTATAAAAAAAACGTAGTAATACCAATAATAAAATTATTATTATTATTATTATTATTATTAGCACCGAGTCTTACTACCCGTTCGGGTTATACGCACTTATGCTAAAGGGTAATGGTAGGGTGATTGTGAGATTAAATGGAGGACCTACAGTTTAACGTGAAATCCGAACCATGGTGGAGGCCTGGCATTCCCCACATTCACAAGATGTCTTGTCAGAGGTGAAGAAAGTGTTAGGTAATCAGATAAATCTGTGCCGGGACCGAGGATTGAACCCCATCCGCCAGCACAGAAGTCTGACACCTTACCCCTAGACCACCAGGTCACCTATTATTATTATTATTATTATTATTAAAGAGAATGATAATGAGACTATACAATGCTTTTCTCGAAATATGGCATGATGTTTAAATCCATAGTTATAATCCAGTGCAGTGTTAATACATACAGTATTCTCAGGAACATCTCAGAGGTTTGGCTTATTTTCATATTAAATGTTATCAATTTTGAAACTTATATTTACTTGGGATAAAACATCATTTAAAAAAAGCTACTAAATATCGTGTAATCAGCTCCTCAACACCCGCATTTGTGGGCACGTGGGCTAATGTGTCAATTTTGTCTTGTCTTGTTTGCTGGTGACAGTGATGTCGGACTTTGAATTTCGATAAGATGTACTGAGGCTTGTTTTTCCTCAATCATTTTCTACTCTATTTTCACACATAGTTGAGTAGGTTTTCTTTAAATGGAGAAATAATAATTTGGGACCATCAATCTATAAGCAGTACTATTTAGGCACAAGCCCTAACACTAATTTGGCCCCATAGACTGCGAGAATTTGATCCCATGAGCCAACCAAAAACTTTCCATCTCATTTTGCACTGACTTAGTTATGATAGTGTTGTGCATTTTATTAGGTTAGGCTTGTATACGCTATGATCGTGTTATGTCAAATGCTAGGTTTGGTAAGGTTAGGTTAAGAAGATATTGTGCCATCCCTGCATGTCTTTCGTTCACCTTGGTTAAATATCCACATTAATTTATAGTGCAAATCAAGAATAGCTAGGGCCAAGTTAGTATACCCTGATTTTGGTTGGAAGAACAGTAGAGAAAATCAAAACATATTTATTTGTGACCAACATTGCTAGCATTTTCTTACATTATTTGTGTTATTTGATAGGTATTGATAATATCCATCAAAAGTGACATCTGAAGATGACGTGACTTTATGTATGAATATATTAACATTGTTTAAGTAACTTTAGTAACTAACTTCTACTGTTCTTCCTACCAAAATCATACTTTACACCAAAATGGGGCTGAACCCCAACCACGTGACTTACCAACCACACCTAACGTGGTCAAGTTCGTATGAAACCCTTAAAGATTATTCAACAGTAAGAATTACTAATATTGTTTAAGTTTATAAAATCATATCAGGGAATTTAAAATATGTGGGGGTGAAGGGTCTATCTTAGAAAATAAATTTATTTTCTATTTTTTATTTGAGATATTTAACAAGTACTTTATGAGTCAACTGATTACATCAGCAAACGACCTATAAACTAACTTAAATCTAGAACAGACAAGACACCCAGCCCCTAGATGTTATAATTTATCACTGTGATCGGGTGAACCCACATTTCACTAATGAAACATTTTTCGGCCATGCCAAGAATCTAACCCGGGACCATTAACTCTATAGGCAGACACGATAAAGACTGAGCAATGGTGTTTGACTTTGGAAAATATAGCAAGTAGCAATGTCTCAGCCCATTCAAGCGACAGAGACAAGATAAGTAAGCTGGAGTCCACTTTACCTGGGTGTGTCATTAGTTGAGATTATCTAGCCTTCTTCCTCTGCGCTGTCTAAAAAATTGGTACAGTCAAAACATGAGATTGCATTAAATATACATTTCAAATCTATAGTTGCAATTATCAATTCGGACACATTAATAAAATTAAAGATCAGCCATTGATTAAAACACCCAGATTAATTCTATATAATGACGTTGCATACTACAAAATGAGATTAAATCAAATTATCGAGGTATAAAAATAACACAAATGTAACTTACAACCTTTAAACTGTTTATACCTTGAATATATTTGTTCTTTAACATAAATATGTAATTGTTTGTACCTGAAATGAATGCTTAGTTTTTATTATTTATCACTGTTTCTTACTTCCCGTTCGGATTATACGCTAATGTTTAGTTACACTAAATCTCAGCCCTAAACATTAATTACTTTATCATAAAAATGATACATGAAAATTATAAAATAGCATGTTTGATTACTCATAAAACTTGAACTATGATAGTAGGAATAATTGAATTACTAATTAACAGGGTATGTCGCAAAAAAAAATATCGAGTATATCATGATAGTATCGATAGCTACCTTTCTTTCTACGCATACACACACTATATTTCCTTTACGGGTTTGAAATCGGTGAACACAAACTATGAAAAATATTTGTTAGAAACGTTAGAAGTTTAAGACCAAACGAATTTGAGTTCCATCTACTTAGATCTTTCCAATTGCTTGAAATTGTATCTTCTTTGGCTTTGCTTCACCTAATGTCTCTTTCTTATCACCACAAGGAACGGGTTCCAACTAAACTCCAATCGTTATTGATTCAGGGCCATGGCATGAACAAACTTTCAAATCCAATTAACTAATGGTTTCGAAGGCTGTATCTGTAGTGTGTGGATGTAAACGCAAAATCCACCCCTCCTCAATACCCCACGCTCCCATACCCCAACACCAACCCCAACCCCATCCCAGCTGTACAAACTCACATAGCATATATATCACTTGCTAGTCTACCACTTACTAGCACCACAACATTGTGTACATCTTAAATGGCAGACATTACTCCAACATTATTTATCCCAAATACATTGCTGTAGACATAGCTGTTTTTCTATTCATACACACTAACTGGCATACTAACTTAAGGCTATTAAACTTAATGGAACAGAGCAATCAAGACAAACTAACAAAGAGTAAATAGCGTTTGCTTGGGGAAATAATGATAACCATATCATATGAGACAAAACAAGGAAGGGACACACTCAAAAGATTGGATTGTATTTGACTTTAGTAGTCAGTCAGGCACGCTAGAAGTTAGTCCATCCTTGTAAAATATAGGCCTAAAAATATTTAGTAAGAACAGAGTGACCCACTTCTGTGGCCGCATTGTCTAAAGAGCCACTCTCGCAATAGACTGGAGTTCCAATGACAGGAAGATGGGGGTTCAAATCCCAGTCGGGTGTATTGAGGGTGATTTATCCAAATGGTTTTCCACTCTCGTTACATAGAAATGTAGGTGCACTTTACCTAAATTAAAACTTACCCATCCTTAATCCATTAGAGGAAATAGTATATAGGTGAAAACCAGAACGGGTAGTAAGATGTGGTGCTAAATAAAAATAAAAGAAATAACAATACTGGACAAGCGGTATAAGGTGACGACTCACACGTCGATTGGTTACCGTAAGTGTTTGAATTATATCTGAGTTTAATGGGGAATAATTCCCAAATGAGTTTTGCACTGTGGTCTTACTCACACTTTATACCCTTTTATACCAGCGTGTTGAGTCCACAATCTTCCCCATTCGGTACACTTGGGTTAAGTCAATATTATTCGTCTTGTTGAACAAGGTATAAGCATAAGTAGATCAAGAGCCTCTTATGTGAATGTCTTCGTCAAAATACCAACGGTTGGTTAATATTGATCCCCTGTAAATTGGCTAAGAAAAAAAAATTGAAAGATAATAATAAATCCAACAGTTTTTGAACACAGGGTCATATCAGAACCTAACCTACTGTAACCCAGCTCAGAATAGGAGATGGCAATAATTGATGATACACTTATAACAGTAGCCTAATGGATAAGACCAATAGTAGAGATTTTGATAAATGTGGACATTTCATGGCCCCCTGAATCCAAAAGCGTGGTTTTCACAATGCTGTCTGTCTGTACTTCGGAGTAGAGCCTAAACTATTTTGCCGATCAGGCTAAGACTTGGTATCTAGGGTTTTTATAGGTTTGCCCCAAGGGGTTTTTGGAATTGATTATCTAGCCCTAAAATTAAGGGAAGTTTCGTTAAGGGCGAAAAGAGAAAAAAAATTGAATTTATCAAAATAGGCCATATCGATATTAATTAAATTTCAGTTCTAAGCATTAACCAATATTACAAACAAAATGGATACTCCCAATTTTTCGTTGAATTTACTTTAAGGGTTCCGACTGATGTGTACAATCTAATATTTTATCGTATTGCCGTAATTCTTTGAGATATGAAATTAATTATCATTGTAAATGTGTAGATATATTTATAATAACAATCTTTTCTTCAAAATAATTTTTTATAAAACCAATTGTTTTAGAGCTATATGGAAATATGTAAACATATTTTGTAGCTTTTCTAACACTAAAAGTAAAGTATTGCGACCGCCATAAAATCAAGCCCGAGATGTTGGTGGATATCGACGTTTCATAAACCCCCCTTCCCCCCCTGAAAAGTGGTTTTTGCAACGTCGTCTGTCTGTTTTTCAGTCGAAACCTAATATATTTTTTTAGCACCGCGTCTTACTACCCGTTCGGGCTATACGCTTTAAGTACTAATTACGCTAATGGATTAGGAATTGGGAAGGTTGAATTAGAGGAAGTGAACCCGCATTTGCGTGGAGGGAGAGTGGAAAAACATTTAGGAAAAGCCACCCCCAGTTCACCCGACCGAGACTCGAACCTCGATCTCCCCGTCCTCGGCAGTTAAGCAACTCAACACGACAAGCGCGTTAGCCAACTACGCCACCGAGGCGGGTAACCCTAATATTAAGAGTAGTTTAATAAAGGGCGAAAAGAGAAAAAAATACATCTTTTCTCAAATTCAGCTCAAATGATTTTGATTAAAACTCGTATTTATGCGTTTAAGATTATAAAACAAATGGCTATTTTCATTTTCCTCTAAGAATTATATTTAGGTAACTTGACAGAGGCGGAAATTGCCATATCTCTACAACTATTTAAGATACTAAATAACTTATCATCTTAAAATTGTATTACCATTAAAAATAAATATTTTTTTTATCTGAAATATATTTTTATAAAACCAATAGTTTCTGAGATATTGGCAAATATACTTGGTGAGTCTTTGTTCTACAGAGATACTACTTAAATTTTAACGGAATAATTCTCTAATTCCATAAAGTAATTAAATAAGTAGTAAGTCTCTCAAAAAGTTGGTTCTTTTTCCTATAACTACATAAGGGAAAAGTTTGTAAAGCAATGAATTATCTCTAAAATTTTAGACTCAAGAACCATTATTTATCTTTTTATTGATCAAAATCTCTCTCTATATATAAAGATAAGTCCTGACTCACTGACTGACTCATCAATGCCCAGCCCAAACCCTTGGACCTAGAAAGCTGAAATTTTGCACTGAGGTTTTCTTTATAATGTAGACAAGGAATAATGCCGGATTTTTTGAAATTTCCACATGATAGGGAGTAAAGAGGATTTATATCTTCGCTTTAAAGTTGCCTTATTTCCGTAACTATAATTATTAGAGACTTCAAATTTGGCATGTAAATAGGTAATTATAATCACTAATGACCATTTTCAGGATTTCCCTAAATTACCACAGGATAGGGAATAAAGAGGATTTATATTTTCGTCTTAAAGTTGCCTTAATTCTTATTAGATCAACGCCCAGCCTAAACCCTTGGACTTAGAAAGCTTGTAGTGAGCTTACCTAGCATCCTGAGGGAAGAACCTCTAATGTAGTATATAGAGAGGTACTATAAGTACGAACAAAAAATAAATAGTCATAATCCCCTGTGAATAACAACCTAAGTAATTTTACCCTCAGTTTCCGGATTTTACAAGAGGTGGCACGCGAGTCATTTAAAAAAGAGTGGAAACGCGAACGAAGTTGCGGGCAACAGCTAGTAATATATAAATGAGGAATTTAATAGCAATTCGATGACCTGAAGATATGCACTCCTAGTAAAATAAAGAAAGTTTTAACCGCAATTCGAAATTTTAATATGAAGTATTGACCATTGTTGATCCAATATCGATCTTTTTTATTGGTCCAAATGTATTAATGAAGACTTTAATTTTTTTTAAATAAAACAATAAAATTTAAAACTGGGAGTCAAAATAAGTTTTATGTAAACATAGCGCAATTTTTCTCGGGTTTGCTAGTGTATATTATCTCGTTTAACTTATATTACGAGTTTTTAATAAATATCTCCAATTTTAAACAATGTAGCCAGAAAATCTGTGCGGAGCTCCGTACCATTTATTTTAATTGAGGAGCATAAGGGAAAAATTGTAGTAAGTTATGAAACATCATAATAGAAAGGTAGAGATGAATAAACTGGGGGAAAATGTTGGCGAATAATCAAATTCTTTCTAACAATTGGCGGGAAAATAGGGATAGGCGATATTAAATTCAGATAATTAATTTAATAATTTCTTGTAATATGAGATAAAATAAATGCTTGTCCAATATTATTATTAAAAGCTAACTACATACATACATTTTATTAAAAGGGTGAGTGAACTCACAAAAAAAGAGATATATATGCAGTTTATGTATAAAAAATATAATTTAATAATAAAAAATATTTATAAAATAAACATAAGCTATATTTTGAAAGCACGATAATTTATTTAAAAAAAATTAAATCACTATATCTACTCCATGCAATATTTCTATACCTCTTATTTTTGTTGTAATGAGAGATTTAGGGTATTTTTATGTTCGTTTAATAAATGATGAAAATAGGTTATTATAAATTGAATATGATTTTAGATATGTTAGATTTACTGTTAAATAAATATGTTTCATATTCAATTGTAAAACTTATTTATATATTAAGATTGACAATTGACTCTGTCCAGACTGTACTGTTGGTCAATTTGTTTAAATATTTTCAAAAATTTACTCTATGATTAAATACTTTACGAATTCTTACGCTCATAGCTTTAGAAACAATTATTAAATGAATCATTTTAACACCAAACTGTCAAGCTATGCTTGAGAGAAGATGACAACAGTAGTTGATGAACCGTTCTTCATTCTTAGCTCCAGTTGTCGCTAGCGCGTCCAACTTTGTTTCCAAGTTTGTTGAGATTTCGGTAAACAACCGGGACAACTTAAATGATGAAGGAATTCAAGCAAATATTAAACTTTGAATAAAGCTTAGAAACTTGTATAAGTTTTACAAGCTACTTAGGCAAAATAGGTTTAAATAAATGGTTTTTAAAAGGAAAAAAATAGTTATTTAAATCATTTTTTGTTTTAGATTAATTATTTTAAGTAAATGTATGTGATTTCCTATAGTTAAAACAATTATATTTGAGAAATCAAATCTATGGGTGTTTTTTTATGTTTTTTTCTACCACGTTTTAATACGTATAATGTGTTTTACATGCAGATATGGGTTTGTGGAGCAGGCCCAAATAATTTCCTATGTGTGAACAAATATATATATATATATATATATATATATATTGGTTTCCATTCATGACCATAATGAGTAAAAGTTTTATTCTAATATTAAAAAAATTTGATTTCAAATTCCTAATAAAGATTATGTTGACTTGATTTTACGTTATATGCCAATTTTATATATAATAATATTGTTTAAATTGATCTTTTCACTTTTGCAAATATTAATTTTTTTATTTATCCCATCATTTACACAAAACATGTTATAGTAATTCATCAATATAAATATAAATCTTTTTACCTTAAGTAATAAACGAAAAATTTAATGTTCTTCAAAATACCTTTATAGATACATATTTATTTAATGTGCATTTAATTTAATTTTCCAGAGAAGGTAAGGCTTAGTGATAATACATTTATAAAGTGGCTCCAAAAGTTTCAATATGGCGTTCATAAAGTTATACGTCTCTATTAACGAGCACTCATTTAAAATATAACGATATCTTATTTTTATGTATGAGATTTATAAATGCTAATTCAGGACTTTTGTCTTAAAAATGAGCTCATAAATATAAATGTCACTTTAGTTATAAATTCACGTTCTTATAGATAAAATATTCCCAAAAGTAATTAAAATATATTCCTTCACTCAAGGTCGAGCGTTAAAAAAACTAGGCTACCATTGACCGAGGGGGCATAAACTATCCTATTCCTTAACCCTCATATATAGGTTAGATTCCCTTTGCTTTCACATCTATATACACATTAATATGGTAGCATTTTTTTAAATATTCAGTCGTTAGTAGACTTTTTGCTAAACCTACAAATAACAAGGCATAGTTAGTAAAATATACGATATTAAATGTCATAACAATACTTTAATATCATAAACAAAAACACCAATCTTCCAAAATATATTATATGCAATACAAAACAGTATCTGAAGTTGCCTAGTCAAGGTTATTACGGCGTCCCGAAACTTGAATGGGATAAGAGTTAATATGGTACTATCGATTGAAAACCAAGATTTGATTAAACCTAGTAGTTTAACGAAACTCTTTCTGTGTAAGGATAATATGCCAATAAATTTCTTCCTTTAACTAATTGAGTAAATAATGTTCGTTACTTTAGATAGAAAATTGAACATTACTATCGAAGTGATATATAAAAGTTTCAATCCTTAAGCATACAAACAATTTGTTTAAAACTTATTATTCGAACAAATAAAAAAAAGAGCATTGTGTGACAGTTGTAAATTAATTTTTATCACACTTATGAGTTTGAATATAGTCTACAAATTCTAGATAACATTAAGCCAGTTATGGGTGATTCAAAATTTATCGGACGGGCTTTGGAGATCAAATTGGTCTAAGGAGTCACACCCTCAATAAGTAAAACTGTCTATGACGAGGAGATTGGGTTTCAAATCCCGGTAACGTGTAGTAGAGATGGTTTTTCCTAAATTATATCATACGCTCCCGCAGTGCGAATGTTAATACATTTCCTCTAAATTCAAACTACCTCGACCCTAACAAATTAAAGTAATTAGTGCATATGTCTATAAACCGAACAGTTAGTAATACACGGCGATAAAAATATTTAAATAAAACGTTATGTATTATATCGTAACTAAAACTAGCCGAGCTCTAGGAGTAAAGTACTCTTGAGCAATACAAATACATATCACAACTCTCTTCAGGGAGGAAGTAAAGCCGTCGATCCCATTACTCTTTTGGCATGTAAAATAGCCCTTGAAGGTATGTGAATATACTTTTCTCGGCAAAACTTTTAGTCCCTTTTGCGCTTATTCATAGAAATTCAGTGTGTAAGGCAGCGGGGAAGCACTACATTTTCTTAACTCTCTTACTACATGGGATTTCTACCAGATATTGCAGACAGCACTAGCCGGACAAAAATCTTAGTGCAGATTCAGCTCCGTATGGATAGAAATCACACGAAACCAACTTTTGGGTTGTTGACTTAAGAAGAAGAACTAAAACTAACTCTCCATCCATAAGGATCTTGAAATTTTATGGCAGCCTGAACGGATGATTGTCATCTAAACCTATCTTGAAAACCCCCCCATCCATTATCCATCCTGACACCCAACCTCCTTCAAATCTATTTCAACATTATCCTCCCATTGACGTCTCGGCCTACCAAGACCTCTTCTATCTCTAGGCTTCCCAACTAAAAGGTTGTGTACAAGCCTGGCATCACCCATACGCTCCACATGACCACCATTCTTTATATTGCGTGTCTTGATTATCCTATTTTGGGGAGGG
>CABEEJ010000597.1:154607-251158 GCA_901482245.1 Timema douglasi
TATTATTATTATTATTATTAGCACCGCGTCTTACTACCCGTTCGGGTTATACGCACTTACGCTAATGTGTAATGGTAGGGTGATTGTGAGATGAAATGGAGGACCTACAGTTTAACGTGGAATCCGAACCACGGTGGAGGCCTGGCATTCCTCACATTCACAAGATGTCTTGTCAGAGGTGAAGGAAGGGTTTGGTAATCTGATAAATCTGTGCCAGGACCGAGGATTGAACCCCGGCCGCCAGCACAGAAGTATGACAACTTACCCATAGACCACCAGGTCACCTACTCATATGAAATAATGACATTCACTTTTGATATGAAAAGTTACGTAACACTGGTAGTAGGGGGGAGGGTTAGGGCTAAATGTCTACTTGGTATTAGATCGGAGGAGGAGGAAGGCCCAAAAAAAGTTAAGAAATTGTATTACTTGGTTTATGGATGACCCATTACTACCCATTTGGACTATACACATGTTAACTAATTTCAATACTATTATTATTAATACTATACGTTCGGTCTATACGCACTTATGCTAATGTGTAATGGTAGGGTGATTGTGAGATGAAATGGAAGACCTACAGTTTAACGTGGGATCCGAACCACGGTGGAGGCCTGGCAGTCCACACATCCACAAGCTGTGATTAATACACGTTTTTTTTTATCAGAGGTTAAGGAAGGGTTTGGCAATCAGATAAATCTGTGCTGGGACTGAGGATTGAACCCCAGACCCCTAGCACAGAAGTCTGGCACCTTACCCTTAGACTGCTAGGTCTCCTAATTTACAATCATTTGTTATTTAGGAATGACACAAGTGGAATTTATATTAAGTGTATTCGCATTTAAGCGTTTGGATTGTGATAAAACAACCACAGAACATCCAACCGGGATTAAAACCCCATTATAAATCAAGAGTATTATTAGTGCTTAGATCCTGACTCTTTGTTAAAAAGATAATCGAACTGCTTCGGTTATAGAATAGTTCAATGCAGGGATATCCAACCTTTCCGTGAGGGCCGCATAAGCTCTTGGTTAATCGGCTAGGGGCCATACTTGAAATTTATAGGCCCTAAATCTCAAATATAGTAAAAACATGAACGAATAAAATTTAAATTGAAAAATAACACCTGGACACGGGAATAGAGCATGGGACCTCTGGCATAGTTTTCCAATCTTCTAACCATTGGGCTATTAAGTAGTCGTCCCGTGATCAGGCAGGGCCATTCTCCACACATACTTTATGGCAGAGTCTGTGATGGACGCACGGAAATCGTCAGTTACATATGAGCGCTCATTTAAAATTGCAAACTATCAAATAACGCAGACTCACATCGATGGCCACGTGGTCTAACGTGCTACTCTCGTGTTAGTATAGACTGTCGAAGACGGGGAGATTGGGTTTTGATACAGGTAGGTTGTACTGAGGGCGTTTTTTCCTAAATGGTATTCCACTCGCCTTCCTAATCCCTAACGCATAAGTGTAATTAGCCACCTTTGACTCGGGAGGGATTTATTCTGTCAATAGTACAATGCATAAATAAAATTTAGATACGACTATAACCGTACTGAGAAACTATAATAACTTGGTTATTTAGCCCATTATGAAAGAATACGTATTTATTTTTAACAAATACATGCAAACATAATACAATATACCTAAGACTCTATAAACTTCATGGAAATTAGTGAGCATTTACGTCGACTACAAGAGCCTAACTTGTTTATTTCTGCAATTTGAAGTATTTCAATTTATGTTGGGGTGTCCGCACAGAACGTACTTGGGGCTCAGCCTGGTCAGAGCCCAACGCCACACTCGACCGAAGATACGCCAAGTATTTTCGGCGACAGATCTTCTGGAGTTGTTTGAATCGTACACATTACAGCGGAAGATTCGATGCGTATCTTCAACTCACGGTAGATTGTACAACATTCAATTCAGTCATTTTACTGACTATACTGGGTGGTCACGATGAAGGATTTGCTAATGATTTACATTTATGAAGCGTTACACCAGTATAGGAGAGAAATGAAACATTGGATTCATCAATTACATTTTAGAAGGATATCACTTGGTCAATTTAATTAATTAATATTAATTAATATTAGCACTGCGTCTTACTACCCATTCGGGTTATAGGTTTTTAATCTAATATGTAATGGTAGGGTGGTTGTGAGATGAAATGGAGGACCTACAGTTTAACGTGGAATCTGAACCACGGTGGAGACCTGGCATTCCACACATTCACAAGTTGTGATTGATTAATACACGCCTTGTTAGGGCGGCACTTCACACTTGAAAACACGTAGTTTCAACGTGAGCGATTCTCCGACCAATGGATTATTGGCCGGCAGAAACAGAAAATACGCTAATAATATCGACGTATTGACGCATTACGCTCAGCGGACTAACGGATTTTCCGTCAAATGTGGCGCAATATGGGGTTTTATGTATAGAAAGAAATGTATCGGCATTCCATCGCCGAAAATGCGCGAAGTATTTTCGGTAAAGTGGGGTGCCAGCCTAAGGCGTCACTTTATTTTAGACTGCTCTGTTGATAACGGGGAGATCTTGGTTCGATTTCTGGTTGGGTTTACTGAGGTTGGTTTTCCTAAATGGCTTCCCACTCTCCTTCAAAGTAATTTGGGGTAGATTACTTATATACTGCTTCCTTCCTCATCCCAATACTATTAGAGTAATTATCACTTTTGCATGTAATTTGAAAAGGTAGTAGGCCTAAGTCAAATGATAAGAGAAAAATTATGTTCTCTTAAAATATTTTATTTTTAATAATAACATTGACATTTCATACTACCCCAGGAATGCAATCTCGTTTCTCATGTTATTTGGTTTAGTTTGAGTTTTGGTAGTCGAGCTACGTGCCGAGTTAGCACAGCGCTCCAGTAATCTAGCCATATAGTTGGGAACACTTATACATTCCCCACACCTCCAACGCCTCCAGGGAACACTTAGTGGTCAACCTTCACCCCACCTTCCCCCTAATTCCCTCTTCTCTTTCCATTGACAATAAGGTTCACTTCAGGGGCATGCCTCTTGCGCTGATTGGTTATTGTTTGCCTTGTACGAAGAGATACCCGGTCAAACAAATGACGGAGTGGGTGTCCTCTACCTTCATTCGTGTGTTGATAGCCAGCTGAACGGGATAGTACACAAATATATAATTTGTAGATATTTCGTGGGTGAAATATTTTAAAATTATAGAATCTATGAGAATCTTAAAGTAAATAAGTTCACTTTAATACCCATTGGTAAATTACATAGTAATGTATATTCGGATTGTCGACGTACTATGAATTACTATGTAATTTACCAATGGGTATTAAAGTGAACTATGTAGAATTTACCCTCGTTCTCGTGGACGGATAGATAGCAATACATAATTTTGGAAAATAAAATATACTAAACCTACACCTGGCTAAGATTTGAACCCCCAGCTTCCCGTAAACAACTATCCAGAGAACACAAGATAGCAACCTTATCCATGGGTCCTTAGATCCGGATAGGTAATTATAATGTCTCAATTATTAACATTATTATATAATTATACAAGATGCTCGGTACTATAATACACTTTAATAATAATATTTAGCACCGCGTCTTACTACCCGTTCGGGTTATACGCTTATAATACACTTTAAAGAACATTAAAATATATGTGTTGATTTAAAAATGGGAGGAAAAAGGTATTTTTATCATCGGAACTAATAACTTTTCTGCTAACATAACTTTACGCCCCATTACAAACAAAACGCAAAGATGATGACAATGATCTGTATTTTTTTTAGCGTATGTCATTAATGGTTGGAAGGGATATGGCATCCAGTTCGGTCACCTGTATGTAGACCATTCGCTGTTCTGGTAGAAGAGAAACCCCCTGATGACCGTTGGAATGATTCCCAATGTACCAGCCGGGAATCGAGTCAGGGTCATAGTCAGGGGCACTGTAAACTACACCACGAGGCCGGTTATAATAAAAGTAACAATAATAATAATAATAAATATTGTCCAACAGCTTTTCGTCAAATTAAATAATTTAAAACCATACCAATATGTATAATTTTTGCACCAATGGTGTGAACTAATTTGGATTTTTCAATTAATATAAACAATTATTTCAATAAACATTTTTTTAAGACAACTCTACTTGTTTGACTATTTTTTAGGAATGTTTTTTTAGCACCGAGTTCGGATTATATGCTTATGTACTAACAGCGTTAATTGTTTTAGGTATTAGAAAGTTTAAATTATAGGAAATGTACCTGCGTTTGCGTGGAGTGATAGTGTAAATTCATATAGGATAAAAAGCCTCAGTATACCCGAACGATATTTGAGCCTCGATCTCCCTGTCATCAGCAGTCCCATCTTCTGCGAGAGTAGTGCGTTAGACCATGAAGCCAATGAAACGGGTTGAATGATCTCAATATAATATTTGGTAAACATATACAATTAAAATGATATAACACCTTTAGATATTTGAGATTCAAGAATTAATTTTATAATGTAATATTAACATTAAATATTGGCCAAGAAATTAATAGTACAGTTTCAAGACAATAGATCTAAAACTGTTTTTTTCACTTAGTTCCATTTAGAATAAAATGTAACTTGCTATACTTTTACTCTAAATATTTCAATTAGGATTGGAGATTAAAAGAAGAGATGTTGGAAATCCTTGACTTTAGAACGCTGGTTTTCCCCCTTACCCTCACCCACCACCGTTCATTCCTTGAAGCTTGCTTGCTACCTCTTTAGTAATAAGGTCGCTTGAAAGTTAACTTCATTGAAGGGTTTTAAGAGAACTTCAATTCCAATTTGGTTAATTGTAAAGTGACTTGATGTTACTAGTCGGAGTGAAAGCAGTTCTAGATGCAAATCTATTTTCCAGACCGATTTTACTGATTTGTTATTAAAATACTAAGGTGGTGTGAGAAAAAAAAATGCCTTACTGTGTTAAAACCAATATTTGGTGACGAGTCCATATTTTTTGTGGTTTGTGTTTATCAAAACTCATATCGTTAATTAAATAGTTATACTATAGATACATTTCATTTAAATATAAGAAAATAATAATACACTTATTTGTATCTTGTTTATCACACACAAAAATGCAATTTAAAAAATCCTATGTGATTAAAATATATATATATATGTGTGTGTGTGTGTGTAAAATGTCACCTTAGTAAGCCAATCCTCTTTGACTGAGCCTACCAGGATCTCCTCATGATTTAGGTAGGCCATTACTCAAGGCAAGTATACATGCAAGCTATGAGGAATGTTTAACCATTCGATTCCCGTATACAGGTGTAATTCATCAATTAATAGTGTATTTCAGAAATAAGACATATGGTACTAAACCATATAGGATCAACTTGCTAGATTTCGTGATATTATTTCTTAGCTTCTTCATGGAGTTTTATTTATTGCCAACAGATGGTAGATATGTCTTGTATTGGTGAATGGATTGGTGGGTCAAACGCATCAATCTTGAGTGTTATTAGACCCAGAATATATATTTTATCTCGATATAAATTATATCATGGAATATATTAAGTTTACCCTATATAATTTTGTTTTTACTCACGCAAAGATCTGTCAAATAAAGAGTTCAATTTTTCTTAATATGTGGATTTTATATGTGTATACATTAATAACCTATCCAGTGAGTATAAATACGTCAACATAAAAAATTTAACACGTAATAACTAAATAAACAAACTCTACTATTATAGCTACTAAAAATAAAGTCAGTTTGGATATGTGATTAATTAATTATTCTATGAGGTGTATTTGAAATAAAAATGTTGACTATAGAGATAAATTAGCATCAAACTTAAAACAATATAAATAATTACTGAACATACTTACCAACTAGTCCCCCGGCAGTAGACTTAATTATGTACACAAATACGAGAGAGAGAGAGAGAGACGATTTCACCAATTACTATTATTATAGTATTTACCTTATGGTAACCGTATTTATAGTGTCTACAGGAATAATATATTTTGAGATAAACAAAGCATCTTTAAAGTTAAAGATATTTGATATACATTTCAAACCCAAAACTGCGAATACCTCTGTATTACTTTTACGATTTAAAAAATTTTCAATAATATTCTATGGCTAACATTCCAGAAGGGAAGTGTAATCAAATTAAATTGTTTGGAGTCAAGAAACTCTCATTTTAAACTTAACAAACAAATACATTATACTGTTATCAACATCAACAAATATATAAAAATCTACATTCCAAACATGTATTCTTAGAAACATAATAACATAAGTTATCCATTGGTTGGTATGTTTATTCATTTTAAGGTCTAAAAGTATGAATCGAGAAACGTATTTATTGTTTTATTTAGTAATTGAAGATAATGTGATAGCACTCTAATTATAATTTGAGCAATTTTTTACTAATATTATATAAAAGATATGGTCCATTCATGTGGAATAAATTTTCATTGGGTTATTTTGTTTAATATATTAACGATAAATTTCCAGTATAGTTTGCAACCAGACCTTACGAGATTGACGACTTGTTAATGGGGCCATCAATGCAGATCTTAAAATATTGAATTTACATATATATGAAAATATTGAATATATATATATAAATTCAATATTTTCAGATCTGCATTGATAATATATATATATATATATATATATATATATATGAGTTATTATACATATATTTTACATGCCAAAACTGACATGTGATCGACGGATTTATTTTCCCTCCAAAGGAAAGTGTTTTACGGATTTTTATCACTATGTAAAATTTTGTCAACCTGAGCTAGGTGTGAACCTACAAAGATCGAGTCCTGAAGCGAGCACTACACCCCATGACCAACGAGATAATCTGATAGATTTATGTTATTATGAATATCTTTAAAAATGAGATAAAACACTTTTTGATATTACTGGACTCTTTTTAGTTGTCTAAACAAAGCGGTTGAATATGTATCACCCTTTATTGGAAGTAAACAAGTCACTATCTGCCTCGGTGGCGTAATTGGCTAATGTACTAGTTTCGTGTTGAACCAGATTGCTGAGGATGGGGAGATCGAGGTTCGAATCTCAGTCGGGTGAACTATCGTGGTTTTTCCTAAATGGTTTTCCACTTTCCCTCCCCGAAAATGCGGGTTAAATTCTTCTAAACGCAACCTTCCCAATTCCTAATCCTTTTGCGTAATTATTACTTAAACGCATAGCCCAAACTGTTAGTAAGACGCGGTGCTAGATTAAAAAATTAAGTCATTGTACATTCAAATTAATATTTTCCTAGTTAAAAAGAAAAACAAAATAGAAGTAGAATCAAATAGCCAAAGTTGTTACTTATGCATTTTAGTGAGAATTATTCCATCTAGGTATCATATTCTGAAAATAGAAAAATTACACCTTGACACGGGAATTGAACTCGGGACTTTTGACTTAGTACATCAATGTTCTTACCACTGAGGTATCCAGGATTCGTCCCGTGCACAGGGTCATTCTTCACTCATATTTTAAGGCAGAGTCTATGATGGACGTGCAGAAATCGTCGGCTACAAATATGTGTTTTATTAAGATCACGAGCTATCAGAAAACGCAGCAACCTTCGACTCAGTAGTTAGCTTATTGATGCCATTTGTACAATTATTATAATTGTGCGGTATTGCATATTAATGAATCAAATAGCCAAAGCTATTATTTGTACAAATGGCAGCAATAGCCAACTACCGAGTCGAAGGTGACTGCATTGTCTGATAGCTCGTGATCTTAATAAAATCACATATTTGTAACCGACAATTTCCGCACGTCCATCATAAACTCTGCCTTGAAATATGAGTGAAGAATGACCCTAGGTATAGGACGAATCCTGGATAGTACAGTGGTAAGAGCAATGGCGTACTAAGCCAAAAATCCTGGATTTGATTCCCGTATCCAGGTGTCATTTTTCAATTTTCAGAATAAAATAGAAGTTAATATATTTAAAGGACATTTACAAAAATTACCAAAAAATTACAGATTCTCTAAGCTAACGCTTCTTCATTTGCAGGTTTGGAAAGAAGGAAGCGTGTCTTTCTTTCCTTACAAGTAAGATATAAATAAAGGAAGGACTTGAGGTATATACAAAAAAAAATTTGGATGGGGTGGAGATCCTAAACAAGTCCGTCACAGATCTCCCCAAGACTCGTTGGATTTCAACCGCAACGACTGTATCGATTTGCGACATCCGGATGGAAACCTTTCGTTTCCTTTCAGTTCTTATTCACTAGTACAACCTCACCGAAAATACCACGCGCTGCCTCCGAAAGTGATTGATGAAAGATTATTTTTGTATTTATTTTATTTTCTTATAAGAGAAGATTCATTCGCAGAAGGAAAAGGCGATATAAAATATAGTGCACAGACTTTAATACGACCGCTACTATTATATATAGCTTACTCAATTCAATTAGTAAACTGCAAATGTTAAAAGTAGGCATATACGCCTTTACAAATAAAGGTTTAAAATATATTAGATATAATCTAAAACAAATCAAAAGGCAAATCATAAGCGTTCGCCTGTAGATTTCACAATGTGTTTTTATCCAAGCAAAATAGTTATTATCCTTTACTAGTTAATTTTGGAATTTTAAATTTGTACACGCCTACATTCTTAAGAACCCAGGGAACTAAAATAAGCATCGAGAATAGTCCAGGTGGAGAAAACGACAACTAAGCGTGAAGAGTTGCTTTCACTTGTTTTCTCGGGCGTCATTTTCTTCTTGAGCCGAGAGAAGGAACACACCTCCGTTCAGTCTATGGAATTGTATGATAAAGAGAGGAGGTCAGTGGAAGTGCGTGCCAGTGTTAGAGCCCAATAGGGCAGAGGGTAAGTGTTAACCCATTTGTTTTGAAACTCATTAAAATAGAAAGTAACAAATTTTCAATATCTCATGTTTTTACCGATGGTAAAGTTCACTGGTGATATGCAAACAAAAAGGGTTCAGTAAAAGTGTAAAAGGACAACATAAACAGTAATGTTATAATCGATGGTGATACAAATCATATTCACGAAGTGGTGAAAAATATAAATCGACAAATTCTAAGCAATGGTGTAAAGCGAAGAGCTAAAGTATATTTGAGTGAGAAACCATCGAAACTCATCCTTTCTGAGTTGGAAAATCATCATGCAGAAGATATTACAACGCATGATATTGTTTTCTTAAGAAAAATATTTACGTGTCCGTGTGCTATGCTGTAGTCAAGAAGTATTAAAGGCTGTTGAAGGTAAGTGACTTTTTGTGATTGTTCAATATGGTTTTTCATTCAATAAAATTGAGGTGGTAGTTAGAATAAGGGTCCATACGTAAAAATAATGCTTTTATATAAAAGGAGCTAAAGTTTAAAAGAAAATATTGTAATCGTTAAAAAATCCATCTCAAGATAATGATGAATCTTTAACTTTTATGTGAGCTTAAAAAATGGGTTATTTATTATATTTTCTAACATTTTATTGTGATCCTAGCCCTAAAATTAGGGATAGTTTACCAATGAGTTATATTTTATAATGATAATTTTTTTTTCTAAAAGCGCTATAATGATTGGATTAGAATTATATTTCTAGGATTTGTTTTACATAACAAATAGCAACTGAAAAATAGTACTGCATACATGTTTTTGGTGTAAAAAATATGTATAAAACGTGTAGGATTACTGATGTTTGATTTTTCAAAATTGATAAAATAAAAATATTTAACAATTTTGTTTAAGTGACCCCAAACATAAAAAGTGGATTTTTTATTCTGTCTGTCCCCATGTTTGTCGATACCAATACCTCTGTCTGCACCAGGATGATTTTTTGATTGTGAGCGTAGCCCGTGGCCCTAAAATTATGGGTAGTTACTTTCTACTTACTTAATTACTATAATTTGTACTTATATGTTTCTATAAGTCTGTGCACAACCTTGTCTCATAACAGGCATACGTGGCCCAACCGTAATATTATTCAGTTTTACAATACTCCTAGCCAATGAATGTGGCCCAATTCACTTGTAAGCTTATGGGGGAAATTGGTCTCGTGGTGCAATAATTATTGTAATGCTCCGGACTGGTCGCCACTCGCCCCGTTGCCCGGTCAGGAATCAGGATGTATGATATAAAAAAACAAAGATGAAAGAACAGCTATGAATTATGAGCTAAGATAGATTGAATATCTAGAGCATAGAGTTGCTTGTCATGCAGAAAATCAATGAGTATTGATAAATAGTGTAATTTGTTCTTCCTCCAGAGTACACCCTAATAAACATTTAATCCCAGCACGAGTGAAGATAGAAAACATATTGTTTCTTTCGATATCGACCCGATACCGGAATGCTAGTACCAATATCAGTAAAAGTATCGGATAAAAGTATCGAGTAAAAAATTACTAGTAGCGAAAGGAAAATATGGATTTTAGTAAAGTATCAATACATTTTTCGTGTCCTCAGTGGAGAGTTAAGAATATTACGGCATTGGTGGGTATATTTCCAGTGGTATGTTTCTGGATTTATTATTTGGCGTTTATTCTGTATTTTATCTTGCTTAAACATACATATTATGATTTAAGGTCCACCATTTGACTATGTTATTCCAGTCGATACAATTTAAGATTTTTAATATGGGTTGTTTGTTTGAGAAATATCGAAATGGAAAAGATTTTGATTGAATACAATACAAGATATTAATTTGGGTTGGTTGTTTTAAAAATGTCGGAATAGAAACGATTCCAAAGGTATATAATTCTGGAGTTCCATTAGGGTTGGTTGTTTTAGAAATGTCGAAATGGAAACCATTCCAAGGGGATACAATTCATGAATTTCATTAGGGTTGGTTTTTTGAGAAATGTTGGAAGGGAGACCATTCCAAGGGGATACAATTCCAGCGTTTCATTACGGTTGGTTGTTTGAGAAATATCGGATGGAGACCATTCTTAGTGAATACAATACAGGACATTCTGGATATAATTCCACTTCGTACATTTTAGAATATTATAATAAATGTGGTTTGAGAAATGATCGAGCATTCTGAGGGGATAAAATTCAGATTTTTTTGAGTATAATTCCAATAAAAAAAATTAAGAATTTTATTAAGTGAGGCTTGCTTGAGATATGTCAGAATGGATACAATTTAACCGCCCTAAAGGTCGGTTAATATTATAAATTTCTATTAGAGATACTGAAAAATATAGTCATAGCTCTGCAAGATGGATTTTGGTTCTACCATGACGGAAAACTATGAAATTTTGGGGCACACACCCGAGAAAGGGTAGACATGATGATTCTAGGAGAGTTTATGGATGTGGAGAGTCCATTCACCTGACATTAGTTCATTACATTTCTTTACATGGGGAGACTTGAAAGAAAGTGTGTTAGTGGAACCTTCTTAGAATATTTTAGATCTAAAAGCAAAATGGCACGTTAATTATACAACTATCAATGCCATCAGACGAAAAAAGTAAAAGTACCATTTTTATCAATAATAAATGTGTTGTCTAAGGCAGCTATCAAACAAGAGACCCTAAATTAAGTAGACATACGTGCTAATGAAAAAAAGTTTACTTACTTTATTAAATTAATAACTAAAAGATAAATTTAGGCACTTGTAAAAGTACGTCACCTAACCCTATCTTGAGCTAGTTCTATCAAGTCCATCTCATTTCACTTATCACTACCGTTATCTAGTTCTATCCAGTTCACCTTTTTACACCCCATATATTTCAGGTACATACATTCTAAAGTTATCATCCCATATGCGTCTAGGTCTTCCCATTGGGTTTGCAAGTCTATGACTTGAACCAGGTTCTAGTTTCTTACATTCGCGCTGCATGTCCTGTCCACCGTAACCTGCAATATTTGACTACCCTAACGATGTATAGTAATAAGTGCATGATGTCACTCATTATTATGTAGCCTCATACAATTTCTAATAATCTATTACTTGTATTCTCATTTTACCAAATATTTTCTATAACCCTAAATTACTTTTCGTCATGTAAGGCAAGAGACCATGTTCCACAGAAATAAAGAACAACCGGTAAAAATATTGTTAAGTAAATGAGCCTGCTACTAGAAATAAAAAAGTATTCGTAGTGAGAATGAGTCTAAAAAATTAGTGTATGTGCTTTTAGTATTCATACCATCTTCCATTGAGCTAAATACACATACATTGACATAAAATGTTAAAATTACAGGCCTCAGTTTTATTTCCCTTTTTAACTATTAATGGCAGATCAATACAGACCTCAACCATTCCACCAAGAAAAGGGTGAAAAGCTTCGACGCTTAAACCTCTAATGGCTATTGACGTGAGTATTTTGAAAATAACAAAACAGAGTGATTTAGTGCTGAGGGTATTTGTACTAGATTGTTTGTAAACTGTGAGCCAAAGTGATGTTTAGAAATGGGACAGAGTACAGTACATCACAAACTTAGTCTGTCCTAGGTAAAGTCGAGGGAAAAACATTATTTTTATTTATCTTATCATTTAATTTATTCAAGTTATTTAACGTGCACTTTCTGACTCGAGTGATTATATCGGCATACGGCATATTAACTAACCTAAATCTATAACAGACACAACACCTTACCAATGGCCGTTGGTTATTTTCTATGAAAGGGTAAACCCATATTTCACCAATTATAATTTTTTTGGCTATTCCGGGAATTAAGCCCGGGACCCTTAGTTCATTGGACAAACACGCACCCGACTGAGTTAAAGTGTCGGACCCTATCTGGTCAAACCCCATGATTGAGTGTTTATAAGTTTCAGTACCATTTTTCTTTGCATCGAGCCTTATCACCTGTTCGGGCTAACCATTTTTAAATAAGTTACTGGTGTAGAGATGAATCTTGTCGAATTTTAGTATAAACATGATCATGTTGGAATGAAGGGAGGGTGGGAAACAATTTAAGAAATCATAATTATATCTGGTCGCGATTCTAACGCTGACCTCTCCATCACTGGAAAACATGACTCCCGCGTTTCCACCAATGCAGTTATTATTATTATTATTAGCACCGCGTCTTACTACCCGTTCGGGTTATACGCACCTACACTAATGTGTTGTGGTAGGGTGATTGTGAGATGAAATGAAGGACCTACAGTTTAACGTGGAATCCGAACCACGGTGGAGGCCTGGCATTCCCCACAATTCACAAGATGTCTTGTTAGAGGTGAAGGAGGGGTTTGGTAATCAGATAAATCTCTGCCGGGACCGAGGATTGAACCCCCGTTGCCAGCACAGAAGTCTGACACCTTACCCCTAGACCGCCAGGTCACCTCCCCACCAAAGCAGTTACGACAATAGCTTAGTGTAAAGGTTTTCCATCAATATTATAAGCAAAAAGGTTAAATTCCTGGCCCTTGGGCTAAAATCGTGTGTGTTATTCCGGGTGTTTTAGGTTAATAAAATCCCGTGTTTAAAAGATATTTATTAAATATCAAAGTAGAAGCATTTAAAGTATTTTTTTGCCATTAGTCAAAGCAATTTATCGTCTATAAATGAAATAAATATGGAACGTTTATTATCTGTATTGATTCTATTGTCTTTAGAAAGGATGCTTTGGTGTAATTTGAGCTATTATAGAACCTGGATCGTACCTAAAGAGAGCTCAAAATTACTATTTGCGTGTCTGGTAAGCCTTCCTAAATGGTGTACAAACGTTAGTAATTGGCTAAATTCAATGCTGCCACCCACGCTCGTTACTCTTGATAAGGGAAACAAGGTCGTCATTCGGATAATGTTCTTTAATAAACTCGAACTACCTTAGCTCTTGTTTATATGATTACAAATGTTGCGTGTACTACTTAAGTAGTAGTAGTAGTAGTAGTAGTAGTAATAGCAGCAGTTCTACTATCATTAGTATTAATACTCCTATAGTAAATATATAAACACGTGCACAAATAGGTGGACACCCGTAATAAATGTCAGGCTCATGTAGTCTGGCTTTCCAATGCGAGGAGTTCATGGTTCAAATTTCTATGAAATATGTATAGTTCCTAAACGGTTTCTAATTCATCTTCCGCGCCAATACGGGTACATTTCATATATATTATCCACTCTTTACCTTCACATTATTAGAGTAATTAAAATGTTTGGATGGGTAGTAGGATGCGATGAATAAGACCTCAAGTTTATATATATATACACATTACCTACATTGAGTTTTGTACATGACCATACACCAGCCAGTCCAGTTCTTACCAAAGAGAAGATAAACTTGGAGAACGATTAATCAGTGGCCCTATTCGACGGGTCTCTCCATAAAAAAGAAGTCAGTTTGTGGTCTAGAACCACCAAGCTCTGAGCTCTGTTTTGCTCTTGAAGAATTGCACGCACGAACTGAACTGAAAGCTAACATTCAGCCTCTCTTTCAAACCCTTCTTCAACCCCTAACCCTCCTCAATCCCACCCTAAACTACACCCTACTCTTCCTTCCACAAATCCTCAATAAACCGGTACCCTCGTTTACAAAATGATAGACTACAACCCAGCGGTCAATGCAAAACCTGCTATAGACTTCATTATTTAAAACTAGATGCTAGAAAAAAAAATCTCGGGATAAGTTCCATTTAGAACTTGAAGGAGACCAGTGAGAACAAGAAAATAATATGCGCAATGGTAGAGAGAAAGAGGATATCCGAAGAATAGAGCAATACGTTTTTAGTTCATTACGCCCACGTTAAATAATATAAACACTACACCAAAGATAGTTTAGAACAAAAACATAATGAAGCTGTGAAAACTTACAAGAGGTGAAAGAGATTAAAAATATTAGAAATTAAGATTTTTAGATTTTAGAAAGTTGGTTTTAGACCTATGCCCTTTTCCCACAAACTAGCTATATTTTGGTTAAAACAAAAACCTGCAGTAAATTCAAAGTGAAGAATAATGTTAATGAGTAGAAGATTCATTTGAATTCGAAATTGCTTTCCGAAGCGTTGCCAGTCCTTGAGGTTTTTCGTTGGTCAGAAAGAAAATTACTTTTCTTTTTCTTTTTTCTTTTTACGAAAAGTTTCAACAAAAATAAAATAAGTATCTATTAAAAATAAAATGAATACGTTGCTTTAGCTGGTTTTTATTTATCATTTATTCCCACTCTATAAGTAGCCAGCGTAGAAGAGACAATTTGATAAGCTGATTCCTATAGAGTGATTTCTGTTCACAAATGGATGTTAATTCATTAAACCTACTAAGGTAATCTAAAATACGCACAATAATGAAAGGTTTTCAATGTAGGCAGAGAGAATGCACTTTAAAGAACAACTCAAATTCAAAATCGGAGAGTTGACAGTTTAAAATTATGCATTTTACTACTGACACTGCTAACACAATTAAGTGGAAATTAATAGGGTTTTGTTTTGAGATATTTATTTTTAGCTAGCATGTGCGCAGAAAGGTCATTTCAAATAGGTAAAGGGGATTTCCTCAATAAACTTGCTGTAAAATGACTATATATATAAAATGAATGTGTGGGATACCGGGGTGGAGTGTGTGTATTTCTCAAGTATAATCTTTCAGTTGATAACAAAGATTTTTGACTCCTTTTTGACAAAACCATAAACTCCTTTCATTGTTAGAAACACCCTTTTTTATTATTATTAGAACTGCGTCTTGCTACCCATTCGGATTATACGCACTTACGCTAATGTGTAATGATAGGGTGATTGTGAGATGAAATGGAGGACCTACAGTTTAACGTGGGATCCGAACCACGGTGGAGGCCTTGCATTACACACATTCTAAAGCTGTGATTACACACGTCTGGTCAGAGGTGAAGGAATGGTTTGGCAATCAGATAAATCTGTGCCGGGACCGAGGATTGAATCCCGGACCCCTAGCACAGAAGTCTGACACCTTACTCCTAGACCACCAGGTCACCAACACCCTTTATTATCCGACTATATTTAGATATAGTCTACTAAACACAAACAAACTGTTTTTTGTTTGTTTTGTTTTAAGCCTCGCGTCCTACCACCCGTTCGGGTAATACGCTTATGTACTATTTACGCTAATGGATTGAGGGATTAGGAAGATAATATTTCAAGGAAATGTACCTACATTTGCGTGGAGGTAGAGTGGAAAACCATTTAGGAACTACCACCCTCATTACACGTGACCGAGATTCGAACCTCGATCTCCCCGTCATCGGCAGTCTAGAACAGCCTGTTATCTGAAAAGTTTACAGAGATAATGTTACAATCGGCGGCTATAAATATAAATATTTAAGGTGAATACTAAAAAAAATTAATCTTTATTTTATCATCACGTCTTACTACTCGTTTGGGCTGTACGCATGTGCACTAAGTAGACTAACGTGTTAGGTATGAGTAAGGTTGAATTTTAGAGGAAGTGTACCCGCATTAACGTGGAAAGAAGAGTGTAAAATCATTTAGGAAAAATCAACTTCAGTACATCCGACTGGGTCTCGAACCCAATCTCCCCATTATCGTGACTTTAGTCTTATGTATAGAGTGGCACATTAGAACATGCAGCCACTGAAGCGGTAATTAATTAATATTTGGCTGGTTGCATTTAAAATTAATTTTAAAAAATTACTAGGGCACCATAACTTATTTAAGTTTTTATACATCTAGAAGCCAATAGCTCATGCTTTGCACTGGTTTTTATCTGTTGTCATTTTATAACTTTTAAAAAACTATTCGCCCTACCCCCAATTTCACTATTATAGGCATTAAAGTTTCGAAAGTCCAAAAAATTGTCAGACCTGTTTATTAAAAATATCTTTCATGCAAAGTTGGATTTTTCAAACTCAAGCTGTTTAGAAGATAGGGAAGAAAACCTTTGGCTTCACCGTTTCAGCTGTAATAATAATAATAATAATATTTAGCACTGCGTCTTACTACCCATTTGGGTTATACGCTGTTTCAGCTGTAGAATTTCGAAAGAGAGTCGCCTAAGAATCTCTAACATACCACCTTAAATTAATCTTCTTACCAAGTTTCATCTTTATAACTCAAGCGGTTTGGAATATTAAGAGAAAAAAAACTCCTCCTTGCTTCACACCCTAGGGCTAGAATTTCGAAAAATCCCAGAAAATTTTCTGAGGCCTTACCTAAAAGAATCTTCCTTGCCAGGTTTCATATTTCCATCTCAAGTGGTTTGGAAGATACAGTCATACGTTTAAAAATCTTTCAAACCCATTTTCACACCTTGTGAGGTCGAATTTCACCAAAAGTCTTTTTATCGGATACCCATGACCTGAAATGAAACTTCCAGTTTAGTTTAAAGAGTCCAATCCGAGACTGAGGGGTCCAATAATTTCCGGGGTGGTGTGAGAGTATTCCCTCCTAAACACCTTCACCACCGTTATACACCCATGCTACCTAGAATGGGTAATGTCGTAATCAGTTTATTATTCAAAATTCAACAACTAAAATATTTTAAATTAGCGTAAGGTAGTAAGTATTCTCTGATAATCTAATTTACTATACAAACAATAGATATACTTGTTTGATTTTTTCCTCACACTATCTCCTATATATTATTTAAAATAATTATTAGTGACATAACTACTATCAATATTTATATCAGTTTGAATTCCCATTAATTTGTATTTTAATCATTTTGAATATAAAAAAGTATTTCATATTTATTGTAATTTTTAATTTACAATAGCCTGGATACATTTCGCATAACTTAAAATTAATATGTACGAATGATCTGCATTGGTGGTCGTGTGGTCTAGCGCGTCTCTCTCGTATTGGACTGGATAGCCGGTGATGGAGACATTGAGGTTCAAATACAAGTCGTGTGTACTTAGGGTGTTTTATACCAAAAGATTAACTAATAGATACCTACAAGCAGAACGGATACTAAGACGTGGCGGAAATAAATATATGTGTCATGATGATTGTAGTTAAACCTGCCTTGGTGGCGTAGTTAGCTAACGGGCTAGTTTCGTGGTGAGATAGATTGCCAAGGATGGGGATATCGAGGTTCAAATATCACTCGGGTAAGCTGGAGGTGGTTTTTCCTAAATTATTTTCCACTCTCCCTCCACGCAAATTTGGGCTCATTTCCTCTATATTCAACCTTCCCGATTCTTAGCCCATTAGCGTAATTAGTAAATAAGCGTATAACCCGAAAGGTTAGTAAGACGCGGTGCTAAGTATGATTGAAGTAAAAATTCACGCTCTTCTATGAAATTAATACATAAATACAATAGAAGAGAAGGCTAAGTTTAATACTACACAGCCTCTTAAAACAGATCCGGGGTAAGCTCTATTTCTTTTTAATAACACTAATTTGGTAGCAGGATAGGAAAAATATAATGTAGAGTAATTGCACCCGCAGTTACGTGGAAAGTATTAGCCTAAGCCATCTAGGAATAAGTGCATTCTTGTCTGAGAATTGTACCACGACCTTTTCATCACCAGACTAAAAGAGCAGGCAATACATCACATAAGGTCTGAACCTACTCCTTAATAGGGCTATTTGATAAGACTTGCTTTTAGTTGTGAACTTTAGAAGCCAGCCAACCCATATATATATATGTTACCATTAGCGGTTTCATTATGCCCATGCCTCTGTTATATCTCATATACTTTTGAAGACCTTATATATTTTCATGCAGCTGCCTTTAAAAAGCTATAACTAGGTACTGGTACATCCTCTTAATTTGAAAATACTAAGCCCTTACTTATATATGTGTGTGTTATCTCCAAATTGAATGATGTTGTTTGGGTGTGTGTGGAAACGTAATATACCCGAAGAATGCTAGACTCTACCATAGGAGGTTTGGGCAACCCAACTATCTTCTACTAATGAATATTATTATTATTATTATTATTATTAGTAGTAGTAGTAGTGGTAGTAGGTGTTCTGTCTTACGTCAAGTCCATTCCTTTTGTCAGTGAACTTAAACAGGCAATGTGCCCAGTCCTCTGCCTCTTTCAGCCCCCAGAATTTTCTTATTTCCTTCAAGTCATCTAGTATTTGAATCCTACGTCTTTCTAAGCTCCTCTTTCTCTATTCCTTTCCTTCGATAGAGTCGTGTAGAAGACAATTCCTCCTTAGGATATGTCCTATCCAGTTTGCATTGTACCGAAGAATCACATTCAAAAAGGTTCTCTTCTCACTCACTCTTCATAGGACTTCTTCATTTGTCACCCTGTCTGCACACCTGATCTTCTCAAGTCTTCTCTAGCCCCACATTTCAAAACTCTCCAAGTGTTTATTTTCCATCTTCCTCGAGTCAACGTTTTTGCTCCATACAGTGCGATGCTCCAAATGTTGCATTTTAACAATTTCTTCCTCAGTTCCAAACTTAACTTGCTGGTCAGCAGTAATCTCTTCTTGTTGAAAGCTTCCTTGGCCATGGCGATACTCTTTTCACCATAATATAACTAGGAGTTGGGGTTTAGGATCCCGACCGAATGTACTTGAGGTGGATTATTCTAAATAGTTTTTCCCTGTCCATTTATGAAAATTCTAGTATATTTATTTTCTTTAAATTCTACCAACCCCATCCCTACTTTTTTAGTGATAATATGCGGATAGCCCAATTAGGTAGTATAAGTGCACATAAAATATTCAAGCTATTTTAAGTAAGAGCTCAGTGAAAAAAAAACTCAATCTCTTTAAAATAAGTATCTTTATAAAACCACCAAAATTTTACTTGCAAAAATAATATTTAAATCACAAAAAAAAAAAAAATTAAAAAATAATTTTTAACTTACAAAAATTAAATTAAATTAAAAACATATTTTAGAATTTTTTTCTTAGAGGAGAGAGTGGATGAAACATTATTGTTTTTAACAAACATGAGCTGTAATTATTAATTTGCATCTCTCTCAATATTACTATTTTCTCGAGTCCAACATCATTTCAAAAGAAGTGGACCGACTCAGGACCAGCTCTCGGCCACTTCCAAACTTTGACCAATATTTTAACCCAATTTTAGATTGTAATGGATGGTCAGTTTTTCTTAGTATTCCTTTTTTGTAAATGGATAAACCCAAAGCGTTGTATAGTATTATATTATTTTTTCTACCTATTTCTTATTAAATAAAAAACTCTATATGTTGCTATCTACCACTTAAAAAAAAAACTAAGATATGTTTAACTTGAATTCGGTGCAGTCATAAGTACTCAAAGAAGTAATACAGGTAGATAAAATGTATATCCCTCTGCGCCAATATTAAAGCTATGATATTCAATTACAAAAAACAAGTACACATGGGATAAATCAATACCATAAAAGTAAATGATTCGGTGGTCGAATGATAAGGCAGCGTTTATCAAACTGGTGCTCTACGTAGGCCTTGGGCTTCACCATAATTATCTCAGCTTTAAGGAGATTTTAGAAAATTTTTTAAATTTTACACTATAAAATAGCATCAATAATTAAGATTGATAACTTTTTCAAATCTGAATAAAGGATATAAGACCAGCCAGAAAAATTTTTTTTTTTTTTTTTATATAATAGTAAAATGTATCTGTCATTATTTTATTTCCTCATCGCCTCATCTTACTACCTAAGTCAGTGATGGGAAAACTTTTCGTGGAGTGAGCCAAAATAAAATTTAAAAACATCAGTCGGGACAACATTGTTTATTAAAATTTTACAATGGTACATTTTAAGAAACTATTGTACAATTAAGTTCTATTAATTACTAAAAGGATTTGTATTAGAATGATATGTAATTCTAATACAATGTGAGCTGTCTACATTATTTAACAAATACTTTAATAAAACAGATACTTAACCCTACTTGAATTACTTTCAACCAGATGTTAACATTTAAATTTCGTAGCTTGTTTGCGTATTATTTAATCTCTGCACACTGGTCACTGGGCTATAAGATATAAAGGAAAACAAATTAGTGAAAAATATTTTTTTCTTCTTGTTTTTCCTCGTTTTTAACTTTTTTAATCGGAATTTGGAATTGTTTCTCGGGCTGCATTGAACCTAACCGTGGGCCACATCTAGCCTACGGGCCATACTTTGCCCACAATTAACCTAAACTGTCGTTTATGAATGATCATAATCTTAGTTTTAACATTTTTTCGTGAGGGATCCAGTATGCAATTTTTCTGATGATATGGCTCCTTCCGTCTAAAAGGTTTGGGAACCTCTGGCCTAAGACGTCACCCTTGCAATATACTTAACTTCCGATTACAGGTAGATCAGTATCACAACCCAGCCGAAGGGTAATGCAGGAGATTTTCCACGTAAGACTTTGGGGGTCACGTGATTGTAGGTCGAATGGTATTCAACTTTTGGTATGCTTGAACCACACGGAAGGCGGCATATGTCCATGACAAGTGAGAAAAATCCATTTGAATAAGAATTTAAACGAGTTTAATGAAATATATTGTCATTTAATAATAATTTTAATCAAAAGTTCCCACCCTTAAAATATTTCAAATTAGTGAGTAGTTTCAGAACATAAGACTAAATGCATTCACATGTGTTAGGATATCTTCTCGCACACGTGGGTAACTATTTATTTATTTTGTTGTTGTTTACAACTACTCTGTCGTCAGATTATATTTTATTTTGTTTAATAACCCCACAACCCTATTGCAAATACTTGTGAACTATAACCACTTCGAGAACAATCTCTTTCTATCTCCCTTCCTTATGGAAAAAATAGAACATGGTTCAACTTAAAGAAAGACAGAGAGAAGCCTATAGAAGGATTTCTTTCGAACTATATAGCTAAAAAAAGGTTTTTTTCTTCATTCTGTCCACAGGCTTATTGAGAAGTGGTCCGCGCTAAACTAATCTCAAAAGTAAAATTCAGTCCGTGACGCATTGAGTATTTAGCTTAAGCTGCGGTATCGAGTGTGCGTAATTATTCAGAATCAATTGCTTTAAATTAATTTAAAAAAAACAAGTTTCTACAAACTAACAAATTCTTCACATATAAGTAACATTAAAACCGGACTCCCATAATTATCACGCTAGATCTTAACAAGAGACTGCACAACACTAAAGTATCCTTACAATTTGTCTTTGACAACGAGCGGCTTTCAACAAAACACGCCCCAGTAGAGCCAAACTCTACACAAGGCGCAATGATAATATGGCCAACCATATGAGCAATATGTTAATGTATTATGTTTTGAGATAAACTCTCTAATGTTCGAGCGAACCATTGCTGATTTAAATTCCAAAGACAATTAGAGAAATAGTTTGATTTGAGGAGTCTTTATCATGTTAGTCGCCAAAAAAAAGTCTTGCAAACGATTAAAAAATATTATTGAAAGAAGTTATGGTGGAGACTTCTCATTTTCTGCCCTCAGAGTAGAAAGAAAGGTTATGTAAATAATCATGAGAAAGTTTTACTATTATTGTAATATTACTATCATAAATGATTACTTAATTTAAGGCCTATAAATATCAAACTAATTTATTATATTATTTATAAATGCTTTATTTTTAGGCTTTTTACTAATAACAAATAAATTCACTTTTATAACTAAAATATGTCCAATAGATGAGATTTTATCAAAATTTATTTTTTGTCCACCCGGAAATAATATAAAATACTTTAAATTAGGATTGGGACCTTTAAATTACAGAAGTTTTTTTTAAAGTCAGCTTCTTACAAATAAAGTAAAAACCTTGTAGAGTTAATCTGTTATTTACGTTACATGTGTGGAATATAATAATTACTCATTAATAAATGTATAATTGGCTATAAACAGTAATGAAGATTCTGGAAAAGGGGAGACTTGCTTTATGTTACCATGTAAAACCAATCAATGTGAGCAACAGTGCCCAGATAACGTTTGACGTGGTTAAACTTTTAATAGCTAAAAAAAAAATACCAGCCCGTATGTTAATGACAGCAAACATAATTAATTAACTTAGTATGTAAGTATTAATTATTGATTTTATCATTATCAGAACAATGAAGAAAAATTAATTTAGTAAATCAAACCATTCGGACATCGCTAAAAGACATAACCCCTCCACCATCACTCCTTCCCAAAAGTTAAGAAATAATTTAAGGACTTAAGGCCTTCTCTAACTTAGGCCTTGGGCGAAGCTAGGCAAACAATTCTGCAGTCATTTGTGGAGGTATATCATACCTCGCGGTCTCAGTGAATAATAAGATGCTACCTTTCAATCTCGACGGAGTGTACATGAAGAGATACAACTTAGTTAAACATGGCAGATAAGTTAAAACTACTTGCAATAGACTTCAACCTGTCGATTTTTCTAGGCCAAAGCTGTACAGTCTCTCTAGGTCTAAATTATTCACTCTCTTTAACTTAGGATCTAATATTTTCTAAATGTTTTGAAAGAAGCTATCTCTTTTAATGATTCTGTTATACTGTTACCAACATATCACATTTTATAGTATAGCACCAATAACACAACTTAAATATTAATTTTTTAATTAGTTTATGTATGAGTTAATTCATAATTTGGTCCATGTATATCTTGAAGTTAATACGTCTTAAAAGACTAGATTCACAAATTTTTTTTAGCACTATGTCTTACTATCCGTTCTGGTTATACGCCTATATACTAAATACGCTAATGGTTTCAGAAATTAGGAAGATTATATTTAATTTATAGCAAGTGTACCCGTATTTGCGTGGAGGAAGAGTAGAAAAACATTTTGGAAAAAACCACCCTCAGTACACCTGCCCAAGATGGAACTTCGATCTCTTCGTCATCGGCAGTCTAGCATACTGTGAGATCAGCGCGCTAGCCCATGCTGCCACTAAAGCGGATATCTAAACAATTAATTAATTATTGAGCCTAAATTAATTTGTCAACTTTTAAAATTTATCCTATGAACCCTTTAACAATCGTTTTTAAAGCAGACCTAGCTATCAAATAGTTTGACAAGTATACAAATAATACAATTTAAAAATCAAAAGGCCTACCTACCTCGCATATTATGGGGTGTAAATTATTAATACCCGTGTGGTATTAAAAACCAAAATTTGTGATTTTCTAGTATTCCTTGAGAACCGAAATTCAGTTTCTTACTATTGTATAACCCAAAAAGCTGGTAAGATGTGGTGCTAAATAAAAGTTACTTACTAATAATTTTTTGTCAATCTCTTAGTGAAGGAGTGAAATTAAGTGTTTTTTTTTTTAGAAACTAATACCTCTGTCTTAACACAAAATTGGTATGGTTTTTGAAGGAGGAATTTAAAGAATATGCAAACACATGTGCATGAAGTTCGGAGTTCGAAATAAGAACTAATCTCAACGGGGAACCATTAGCAAACTTTCCATAAAAATATGATTTAATTTTATAATAGTTTATAAACAAATGAGCAATTCATCATCAACCGTTTCCAGCATATAGCCTGGCGAGTTTAGTAAAGTGTCTCCATCTTCTTCTATACTTTCACCATTCTTCCTCCTTTAATTGCGTCTATTCTTTTTCTCTTTCTTGCACACTTTCTGTTATTCACTCCTTCCATCTCTTTCTTGGCCTACCTTGCAGTATGTTTTCATATATTCATAAGATTTTCTTTGGCATCCTTTTTTTCTCCATCCTCATTACATGCCCATACCATCTCATTTTTGTTTCTTTTAATATACCATGTACTCCCTATACCCTCACACTTTCCCGGATAGTTTCATTCCTAACATTTTTTCTCCTCGTGACAACTAACATGATCCTCAAAAAATTGATTTCCATTGCCTCCATTTTCCTAGTCTCTCTTACATTCAATGTCCATGTTTCTTATGCATGTGAGACATTGGGTTCAAAGTACACCCTATATAACACTTACTTACACTTCAAGGGCACTTATCTCCTCTATAGCAGGTATCTTACGCACCTATAAAACCATTCACCTTACCGTCCTCTTCTCATAAGATCCTCTCACACTCCCACCTTTTGCCTTAATCACGCTTCCAAGATATTTTACGTTCTGTACTTTTCTATGATCTACTCTACCCAACTTTACAGCTTTATTATACGTTTTATTCTACCTTATCACTATCATTACTTCACACTTCGCCATGCTAAATTTCATTCCACACTCATTCAATTCCTCATTCCATTCCTGTAGGTGTTTCTCTTCTTCCCCTTCCTTCTTTCCTAATGCCATCAAGTCATCAGGAAACATCAGTGATTTCATTATTTCCTCCACGAGTTTTCTTGCCCCTTTATTCATGGCAATTTCCATTGCCATTACAAACAATAGTGGTGAAAGGGTACTCCTCTGCTTCACTTAAATTTTTATTTCAAACCACTCCGTCCACCCACTCTCCATCTTAACACAACTCCTGTTATTCTCGTATACGCTTTTCCCTCTCATTACAACTTATTTCTCCAATACAACCTCCTCCATCGCTTTCCAAACTTGATTTCTATCCAAGCTATAATTTGCCTTCTCCACATCCATAAATATTAAATATTATTGGAAAGTTCTTCCCAAGTGCTTACCTTCTTTCAATTAGCTGTCGCATAGCAAATATCAAGTCTATTGTATAATTCAGATCCTTAATTTCTGCTGTTCATCTTCGAACATTTGCAATGGTTTTAACATTATTATTTAAACAAAAGTATAATAAGAACGGATATGGTTTAGTTTCTCTACAGCCTCAACTCAAAATAGAGAAAAACTAATAAGATTTCAGTGAGATGTGTCTGCCATTAATATTTGTTGGAGTAATGGCTGCCAACCATTTATGAGAATGTTTGTGGTCATACTAACCCATAAAATATTTCGTTTACTCAGTTTACATACGAATTAAATAGAGTGAAACATTTCAAACTAATAGCCAGTGTTGCCAATTGAGCGACTTATACTGGTCTGAAACGACTAATTTTCATTTTTAGCGCCTAGCGACTAATCTGGTGACTGGTGACGTTCCTTAATTTTCTGTCAAGTTGATGTTCATTATTTTAAATTTTAATGCTGTAGAATTTTGATTTTTGAACTACCGTACTGCATGATCGCATAATTCATTGCATCAGTCTATAGAAGAGCTCACAATGACATTGATCCGTTGGTTTGGTGACAATTCTGACGACTTTTTATTTCTCGTTTAGCGACAATCTATTACTAATATAGCTACAACACTTATATGGTCGTTGGAAACACTGGTAGTAAGTAGCCTCCTTGTTCGTACACGAAACACGTCCCCTCGGTCAGCATAGAACCTCTGGTCGTGTGTACTGAGAGTGGTTTTTCCTAAATTGTTTCTCCTTCTCCCTGCACATGTAGGTTCATTTATCCTAAAATTCTAACACCCTCATACCCACTGCATTAGCGTTTGTTTCAGCACCACATATTACCAACTTTTTAGGTTGTACATATAAGTACTAATTACGCTAATGAGCTAAAGATGAGGAAGGTTGCATTTTAGAGGAAATGTACCCGAATTTTCGTGGAGAGCCAATGGAAAACCATTTATGAAAAGCTAACCTCAGTACGTCTGGCCAGGATTAAAACCCTGATCTCCCTATCATCGGTATTTAACCTATTGCTAGAGTGATACCATAGACCATAAGGCCACCGAAGCCGGTATTAGCGTAAATAATGGATATTTATAAACTGTAACGAGAACATGCCAGAGGGGAAAGGGGGGGGATGGTAGTATCATTTGGGCTTCACTTTGTATGGGGAAACGTGAACGTAGCACGCACTTAGTTTCTAGTGTGGTCAAGTAGTTAAGTCTTCTGATTGACCGATTGTTTGGTCGGTTAGTCTGACAGCGTGCCGTGTTTTGATAGTGTCGTCTCCATGATGATGTTAGGATATTCCCTGTGGGAGCTATACAATTACAAGAGGAGGGTTTTCGTAGGGGTCGAGGGGAGGCCCCTGGGGGACGCAAATAAGGGAAGAGGGTAGGGAACACATCTATACCACCCCACCATTGATTACAGCTGTGAGTAAACTGCAGCTTTAGTTGAGGGCGCTTGTGTGTTGATTACTGACTAACGCAAGAATACTATCGTCCCGTTTAGATTCTACCGTTGTTCCATGTTATGTGTGGTTATAATTGAGAACCACTAGGCCTTTATGGGTTAAGATGACATTTGTTTATCTTCGTTAAAATATGACGTCAAAATGGAAATTTCACCGCGGATACCTTTTGTAAGAGATGGATAACCACATTTTCAATACATTGACCCTCATAAGTATTACATTCGTGTTTGTTGGATAATGCATTGGAAATAAATACATAAAACTCGTTTATAGTAACGTGGTAAACGGTGCAATAAAATATTAAAATGAGATCTCCTTTGTTAACGCATGTAAATTAATTGTAGTCTTTGTTTATAGCAGTGATGGAATTAAGTAAAAATAAACTAGTGCTAAATAAATTTTGTTTATATAATCTCAATTCTTATTTCGGTGGGCATGTGGACTAGATTTCAGGCTCATCTAATCTAGTTTTCCAGTGATGAAAAGGTATGATTTATAATCCCGGATGAGTACACTGCAAATATTTTTGACTATATAGCTTCCTACTTTACTTCTATGCAAATATCTGTACATTCCAATAAATTTTATCCCTCATAACCACACACTTAGCTTAATTAGAGTGTGTAGGCCATACGGGTGGTAGGACCCATTGTAAAAATGAAAATAAAAACAAAATTTCCCTCAATAACTTACAACTCAATAATATTTGTAATGATACTTTTAGAATTTTTAATTTCTATTGATCCGCGCCGGTGGCGTAGTTAGCTAACGCGCAAGTTTCGTGTGGTAGCTAGACTGCCGAGGATGGGGAACTCGCTTGAATCTCGGTCGGGTGAACTGGGGGAGGTTTTTCTTAAATGGGTTTCCACTCTCCCTCCACGCAAATACGGGCTTGCTTTCTCTAAATTCAACCTTGCCAATTCATAATCCAGTAACGTAAGTAGTACTTAAGCAAGCGTATAAACCGAACGGGTAGTAAGACAGGGTGCTAAATAAAAAATAAAAAATTTATTCGGTGGGTGTAATCATTTTTTAAACTAAAAGTCGCAAACAAATATAAATTTTCAAATAAAAGGTTGGATATGAAATTACTTTCCTAATAATCATTGAGTGACCTCATATATCGGAACTCTTAACGTAATCCTGCTTTTCGTTTGATTTTTTCCCCCCGCAGTATTACGTTTAATAACACTGCTTTAAAGGAAATAGGCAATTAACACACTAGTCCTTAAATCCTATTGGTAGAGCTCACAATTCAACTTGTGTTGTGTTGACTGCAAAAGAGGAAAGGGTGTAGAATAATTGATGAGATAGATTATTTTAAAGTATTTATTATTGTATGCAATCGAAAGTATTTATATACCAAATAACGAATGTCATGTTGACACAAAAATAAAGCATGTTGTTTTAAACTTCCCAGTTGATTACAAAATAAATACCTATGAATTTGTTCTAGCATTATGTATTATGTCTTTTAAAATAAATGGTACGGAGCTCTGCACGGATTTTCTTGCTCTATTGTTTAAAAGGTATTTGCTCAAAACTCGTAATATATGTGAAACTAAATAATATACACTAGCAAACCCAAACATATATTGCACTATACCATGTAAAACAGTCATTGAGTCCCAGTTTTAAATTTTGTAATTTTATTTTTAAAGAACTAATGTCCTCATTTGTATATTTGACCGATAAAAAAGAACAATATTGGGTCCACAAGGGTCAACACTTCGTATTAAAATTTCGACTTCCGGTTAACATTTTCGACATTTTATTAGGTGTTGCACATCTTCATGTCATCGCATTGCTATTAAATTCCTCATTTATAAATGTATACCAATACAAAATGTAAATATTGACTGTTGAATCCAAAATGAAGATAGATTATGGTTGTACAAACATTTATCCTGAGAGGTTTGAGGAAAAATAACAAACCTTTTCAGAGACTTACTTATATTTAATTATTTTATGGCATTGGAGAATTATTGCGATAAAACTTAAGTAGTATCTCTTTAAAATGAAGCTCACAAAATTGTATTAATATATTTGCCAAAATCTCAGAAACTGTTGGTTTTATAAAAATATATATTTCATATAAAAGTTTTTTATTTTTAATAGTACTAAAATTTAGCCATTAATCTCAAATAGTTGCAGAGATACGGAAATTTCAGATTCTGTAAAGTACCTTAAAAGTCATTTTCATGGGAAAATAAAAAAAGCCAGTTTATTTATAATCTTAATCAACTCCTAGATACGAATTTTAATCAAAATTGTTAGAGCCGATATTGATAAAATAGATTTTTTCTCTTTTCGCCCCTTATTAAACTACTCTTAATTTTAAGTTTAAACAGGCATACAGGTATACGGCATGGCAAATACCACTTTTTAGGGTTTGAGGGGTCATGAAACGTCAACATCCATCAACATTTTAGGTTAGATTTTTTTCAAGGTCGCAATACTTACCTTTTGTGTTGGAAAGGTTAAAAAATATAAATATTTGCGTATAGCTTGAAAGTTATTGGTGTTATAAAATTATGCTTCGAATAAAATATATGTATTATAAATAGATCTACATATTTGTAACGATATTTAATTTCATATCTCAAATAGTTTCGGGGATATGATAAAAAATTATAATTTACGCCTCAGACCGGAGCCCTTAAAGTAAATTTGCTGAAATATTGAGAAAAAAGCCATTTTGTTTGGAATATATATATATGTTTAGAAATCAAATTTTATCAAAATCGTTAGAGCCCATTTTGAGAAAATCGACTCTTTCTCTTTTTGCCCGTTAGTTAGCTACCCTTAATTTTAGGGTCAGATATCCAATTCCAAAAAGTCCTCAGGGCAACCCTATATAAACCACAGATACCAAGTTTTAGCCTGATCGGTAAAATAGTTTAGGCTCTGGTTAGAGGTACAGACAGACAGACGGAAATTCAAAAAACACTTTTTCGGATTCGAGGGGTCATGAAACGTCGACATTCAATAAAATCTTGAGTCCGATTTTTTTGACGATCACAATACTTTCTCTACCTGTAAGATAGTGAGAAAGTCTTATTATTATTATTATTATTATTATTATTAGCACCACGTATTACTACCCGTTCGGGTTATACGCACTTACGATAATGTGTAATGGTAGGGTGATTGTGAGATGAAATGGAGGACCTACAGTTTAACGTGGAATCCGAACTACGGTGGAGGCCTGGCGTTCCCCACATTCACAAGATGTCTTGTCAGAGGTGAAGTAAGGGTTTGGTAATCAGATAAATCTGTGCCGGGACCTAGGATTGAACCCCGGCCGCCAGCATAGAAGTCTGACACCTTACCCCTAGACCACCAGGTCACCAGCGAGAAAGTAAAAGTCAATTGGAACTACACATTTTTTTTTGTGTGCTTTGTATTACTACCTGTCAAAGCTACAATCATAGGGAAGGATTGATGAAGTTCTATAATTGGTAAACTTTACTTGAATTTGATTGTAGAGAGAGTGGGAAATCAATTAAGATTTAAAAAAACTTAGCATGCATTGCTGGAATACGATCGCAAACCTCTTTATCACCAGCAAAGCAAACTAAATAAGCTTAAAGCTTATTAGTTTATTCTTCATCGTGAAATTAGATAATTTTGATATTTTTTTCTAATTCTAATAGCTTATTTTTTAATTGTTTTATTTTAAACCTATCATCGTACCCAGATTCACTATAGTACTATAGCAATGATTAGAATTATATATATTTAAAAAAAATCCGTTATAATAGTATACTCAAAATATTTCAAGCACTAGAATGGAATAAAACATAATCAGAGACATAAGGATGTTTTTAATGAGATAAACATAGCCATTGATGGCTTAAATAGCCTTACTATTATAGTTTTGATTACGGTTATAACAGAATTTAAATACAATATTATATAAAATGATAAATAAAACCTGAATACGGGAATCTAACCCGGAACCCTTGGCTTGGTAAGCCAATGCTCTTATCGTTTATCTATCTTGGAGTCATACTGTGCCCAGGATCATTCTTCACTGATAAATGAGGCAGTGTATGTGGTGGACGTGTGGAAATATTCAGCTATTAATGTGTGATCAATTAAGAGCCTGTACTATCAGATAACGCAGCCGCCATCTACTCAGGATGGCTCATGTTGCAAATAGTACAATGAAAAGTGTACGAATGCGTTTATCATAATTAATTTAATAGCCAAGATATTATAGGTTATTAAGTAAGTTTATATTCGCATTAAAATATTATATTCCTTAAATCAGTGGTAATAGCCTTGGCGTACTAAGCTAAAGTTCCCGGTTTCGATTTCTTTATCCAAGTATAATTTTTTAATGTAAATAATACATGTAATAATGTTGTGCTAATTTAAAAATATTAATAGTTATTATAATAATACAAATTAATCATAATATGAGTTGATGGAGCAACCGAATATAATACAAAAAACTATGTCAAACAAGATTAGATGGCTAGGGCATGTGGCCAGAATGTAACCAGAAAGACGTCCTAGAGCTGTCATGGACGGCATACCTGGCAGTCGAAGACCTCTGAGACGACTCAGAACGAGATGGAGTGTCAATGTAGCCAGAGATCTCAAGGAGCTTCGTATGGAGGGGGATTGGAGGGAGAAGGCCCAGTATAGAACGTGGTAGAGGCAGCTATTGTGGTTGGCGTGTGGTCTTAAAGGCCTGTGATCACCATTGATCAATCAATCAATCAATCAAAAATAATCAATTAGGTTTCAATATTAGGTCAACAATAATCAAGGTTGTCCAAACAGTGAGACACAGTTCACTAATATACTTCTTTGCAGTCTAAAGTATAGCTTAGCAAATTTATATTTTTTTCATTAATTGAACCTAAACCAGGTGTTGTCAAACTTCTTAAATAACTCGGACCCTCTAATCAGGGAACAGCTGATTCGTGGACCCCTACATTATACATCATTTAAAAAATGATAGTAACGAATTTATAGTATATTATAGGGATAAAGTAGTCATAATAAATTCTTAATGTAAATATAATTCAATATAAATGAAAATAAAATGAATGTTGGTATTATATTTGTACATTTTAGACATAATTATTTTAATATATGTAAAAAACTTACAATAAAAGTAAAATATGTATTATATTTGTACATTTATAATCACTTAAAATCTATGTGAAGAATGGAACTGCTTATGTAACTTTAAAATATCATTGAAATCGGCAGTAGTTTTAGTGAACATCTTCTCAAGTCTCATTAAAGACTAAGGGCCAATCTTACAATGTCACGTTAAAGTCCTCGTAACTTAACCGTATGTAAAGTATAACCGTTGGTTAAACTTAGCGTTGCATTTTACAATACCATTTTTATGTGTGCGTCAAATTACGGATAGGTGCCTTCCATTAGATCTTAGCGTTAACTTTCTCGGAGCGCTAGATTTGTGTCAAAGCTTTTGATTGGCCTAGCCTGACCATAGAGAATATAACCAAGTCATTACAACGTCTATGGAACTGTTATGAAAAAAATCAATCAAAACGAGTTCAATTCATCAAATTTGTTGAGGTTATCTGCTATAGTTTATCGTATTTATTTTCCTGCTAAAATGTCTGTTGAGAATCATAAACGCGAACGAAGTGTAAATTTTAGCAAAGAAGAGGAAATGTTGCTGATTGAATTAATTAATCAAAGTAGTCATAATCATACAATAAATCAGCCATTTCATAATATAAATAAAAGTAACCTCACTTTAATAATAACAACAATTGCCTTGAAAACAATATGGCGGAGTGTTTAACGTTGTTAATGTGGACGTTATATTTGCTAACCGGAAGGTAGACCTCGCGTTAACTTTACGAGCACATTTACGTGAACATTAGCGCTAACCAAACATTGTAAAATCAAAAGTAGTGGTCGTTATCGCTTAACTTCATGTTAAGCCCTAACAAATAGATTAACATGACATTGTAAAATTGGGCCTAAGACGATTCCATTTAACATTTTCTATACCAAAAAAATCTGAAAAGGCTTTCTCGCACTAATAAATTATTGGAAAAAGCATCGAATGTTTCAGTGCTTTTTCTGAAGGTTATTTGTACTGGCTGACGAGAAAACTAATATAGAAGTGAATTTACAGATACTCCTCTCAAGGATGATGTCAAAGGGGGCGTCATCCCCATCATTCAATAAGTTACGAAAAAGCTAATCATACAATAATACTTATGGAAGTATTATTAGGAGCATTTATTAACACTTTTTATTGATAGTATAGTATTACAAAGTAGATAAGAATTATTCCCAAATGATCTATGATTAGTGACTTTTGATCAGAAATGTAATAAAAAATCTTCTTATAGCTGTCATTTACAACCATTCCTATTGCAAATGGGCTGTAGATGAGACTGACATATATTCCATGAGGCCAATGATGCGGATATATACCTAGTGAGTCTCTTACTGACAAATACTTCTTTTATTTTAGGTATTACACATTTATTTGAATGATATTTAATTTGTTAACTTAGTTTAATCTAGTGACGTAACATGTTATAAAATAACCTCGAGATAAGCATAGTTTAACTAAGGGAGTGATCATAATCTACCAATTAAATGTTGCAACATTAGTTTTGAAACTTTAAAGGGAAGACTAGTAGTTTACGAAAAAGCTATTAAATAAGTTATATAAATGAAACAACATACCCTGTAGGTTTTATACCAAGAAATAAAGACAGCTGCTATACAATTACTATAAAGAATTTAATTTAAATTTATGATTTACAAGAATTGTTTATGAAATATTAAGAGAAAGAAATGTTTACAAACTCATTAAAATGGAATAATTCTCTAGACAAATAATATAATAAATATTCAAATAACATAAAATATTTGACACAGAATTTAAACTTTTAATTATACACATTCTACATCCACAAAAAGTATTATTGTTATTATTACAATTATTATTATTATTATTATTATTATTAATGCGTCTTACTACCCGTTCGGGTTAAACGCACTGCTAATGTGTAATGGTAGGGTGATTGTGAGATGAAATGGATGACCTACAGTTTAACGTGGGATCCGAACCACGATGGAGGCCTGGCATTCCCCATGCTCACAAATTGTGATTATTGCACGTTTTGTCTGAGGTAAAGGAAGGGTTTGGCCATCAGATAAATCCATGACGGAACCGAGGATTAAAACCCGGACCCCCAGTAGAGAAGTCAGACACCTTACCCCTAGACCACCAGGTCACCCCATGATAGTACTGATCCACTATTATAAAGATATGTTTTTCTGTTGATTCATAGGTTCACCAATAAATCAGAATATAAATGTGTCCACGTGATGAGCTGCTAGCCAATAGCAAGATCTCAGCACCCTCCGCTAAGTTCATCTGGTAAAAGATTAAACTTTCAGTTTTTTAATCTCTGAGCTACTTGATCTATTTTTTTTTTCAAAGTAAATAAACGTTAATATTTTTAAATTTTATCAAAGAAAATAATATGTTAAAAAATTAAGAAGTTGTGTGAGTAAATTTATAAAAATGTGCAAATTCAAATACATGCTCTTTTATTCTTAAAACTCTTAGTGGTTCTCTTTTTCAAACATTAGTCTACAACATTTTACCATGTCTTACATGGCCTACCCTTTCGTTTCCTTTCTTTGGGAAATTACAGGTAACAACTTTAAATTTTTCAAATAAAAACTCACCTCAGTGGCAACGTGGAATAAATGCTAATCTGGCCTTGTTTGCCAATGATGGTTAGGTCGGGGCTCACAACATCGTCGAGGTCATGGAGGGTGTTTTTTCCCCCTAAATTGTTTCCTACTTACCTTCAGCGCAAATGAAGGTACATTTTCTCAATATTGTTTTGTTTCATCAGCTCCATAAATAACACAACTATTTTTTTTTAAATTAATTTAAATATGACAGAGAGCTCTTTTAACCATAATCTAATGTGCATTATAAAGGTCCCATAAACGTCTAAGAAAAAGCTCAATTTAAATTGAAATTGGCTTTTTCTCTTTATTTCTCACTATCCTTTAAATGCATATGACCAGAACGAGTAGTAAGACGTGGTGCATATGATAAAATAAACTATTATGGTTATTATGGTGTGTTTTGTCTTTACAAAGGTCCGTTACCCTGTCCAAATTGAGTCCTCCATCATGTATCATCAACTGTTTTCCCTTTTGGATCCCAAATATTCATCTTCTTTCCTTGTTTGAGGTCATTCATAATCTGCATTCATCTTATTTCTAGTCCCCTGCTCCTTTCCGTTTTAACATCAATTACATTACTCAATTAGACATTTATTCTCATAATATAAGCCAATCAGTTTGCCTTCCTGCGTAGAATCACCTACAAAATGGATTTCCTATCATTTAATCTTCTTATTGTTCTAAAATCGGTATCTTAACTTGTCAGTCAGTGGCTTGTCTGTCTAATGAGATAAAGGTCCTGGTTCAACTCCCAGCATGCCTGAGAAACATATATCTGGTAAAATATTGTAGGTTTCCATTTTCACATTGGTGAATTAACGTTCGGGGGATCAATGTTTTGTATGTTTTTATTTAAGATAGTTTCTCTTTAAGTCATGACATAATGACTAGGTTTATAAAATGCACGTTAGATTAATTTTAGAATATTGGTTTAGTATCTTAGATTATGTTTAACTTTGAATCTAAATAATGATTTGGTTTCATGTCGTTTCTCAGTGTTACTATTAGCTAGGTGATTAATAGTTTTGGAAAAAATGATCTTATAATACCAGAAATTAATGACAGTATAAAAGGACGGAACACACGAACAGCACGAGACATTCGGTGACTAGACTCCAAGTGGTTCACATCGTGCGAGTGATATTCTACGATAGAACTAGTGTCTCTCATCAAGAAGAGCGAGGAGATTGACATCGAGAGTGGCTAAGCGAAGTGTGAACACACAAGCTTAATTTTGGAACTTACTCCAAATATTCAAAATTACCTGTGGACGGCGGCAGAAAGGTGAGCATATCAACAAGTGGTCGTACCACAGACTAATTAATACCAATAAGACAACTGACTAAACCGTTGTAGGCCCTTATTAGGGCCAACAACAAACTTAAAAATGGACAAGCTTGCAGAACTTGGACGTGCACAGCAAAAACGTCACCAAACCCAGGACTGGGCTAGGAATCTAGAAGACGAGGATATTGACGTGGAACTATCAGATAGCGAGACGGAGGAAACTGAATTTACTGAAGCATCTATCCTTAAGAGGAAACTTCTATTTAAACCAAAGGAGGACAAGCCACCAAAATCAGTCAAAACCACTAACCAATACAAGGTACTGTCAGTTAATGAAGACGAACCTATGGAAACAGTAGAACTACCAAGTGGAAACGCTAGACAAGACACCTCAAACTCTCAAAAATCCAAGCCAAAAATACCACCCATAGTCGTAGCAGGGACGTCAAATTATTCCAAAATATCTAAGACTATGAAAACAACCATGACAGGGACCTTTAAAATATTCTATATAAGAGACGGCCTCAAAATCCACACCTCAACGCTCAACGACTTTAAGACCCTTCAAGCCTTTCTCAAGCAAGCAGGGCAAGAATACCACACTTTTACTCTCCCAAGCGACAAGCCCCTAAAACTTGTCATAAAAGGGCTCCCACCCAACATGCCCACTGACGAAATAAAGGAGGAACTTCAAACAATGGGCTACACAGCAACTGATATAAGACAGTTTACTTCAAGAACACAGACTGAAAATACAATACAAGATACCGTCAAATTGCTACCAATTTTTGTTTGCACTCTCCCAAGAACTGACAAGAACTATAAACTGTTCCAGGAAACTTGCATCAATAACACCCGGGTCAAAATAGAGCATTATATACAGACACAAAACTATATCCTGCAATGTCATCGTTGTCAAAAATTCGGACACTCTAAAAACAACTGCGCAAACAATCCCAGATGCGTCAAATGCCTGACGCCCCATTTGACCTCTGAATGCAAAAAGAAAGACATCACAACTCCGGCCAAGTGTGTAAACTGTGGCGGCAGCCACACTGCAAACTATTCAAAATGCCCTGAATACTTAAAACTGATCGAGAAGAAAATAGACCAAAGACAACAAAAAAATGACAGACTATCTACCCTCGCACAAAAAATGACATCAACCAAGCAAGATTTCCCACCACTACCAAACAAGACACCGACAACAACCAACAATAGCAATGCATCACGATCCTACAGAGATATCCTGCTTACCCAACGAAACGACCCACAACAGAAGAAGGAAGAAGAACAGACTACCCCATTTGACTTCAAAGAGATTTTAACGCTATTTAAGGAGATCAACATTTGCGGACTACTCAAACACTTCAAAAACTACATACCAAAAATTAAACAGGCAGAAGACAAAATAGCAAAGCTGATGATAATAATAGAAGCAACCACCGACTTTTACTTTTCTGCAAATGACGACTAAACAGCAAAATATTAATAAAAACCAACTAAGAATACTAATATGGAACGCAAATGGAATCCTGCACCAGAAGTACGAACTTGAGGAACTATTAGAAACCTATGGAATTGACTTGGCGCTCATATGCGAAACTCATTTAAAAACAAACCAGAGACTTAACATAACAGGGCACAATATTTACAGGACGGACAGGGAACACGGCAAGGGAGGTGGCACGGCTGTCATAATAAAAGATCATCTACCGCACTACAGAGCAAACATCAACGACACAGAAAACCTCGAGGCAACAACCATATCAATTAGCACAAAAACAGGACATATCAACTTTGTGGCGGCTTATAACCCACCGTCCAAAATCCTACTGAAACAAGACCTAGACAATATTACAACATCTGAAAACTATTTTATTGGTGGAGATTTAAACAGCAAGAACACGTTGTGGAATAGTAGGATTACAAACAGGAACGGACGGATACTGGAAGACCACTCAAACGAAGCAGAATACAACATCATAGCACCAGACACTCCCACCCATTATCCAGGAAACTATCTACACAGACCAGACATATTAGATATAATTTTAACAAATCTAAAAATATTGCCAGATACCCTTACAGTACTCCAAGAACTCGATTCTGATCATAATCCACTGTTATGCGAGTGGGAAGTAAATTTACAACATCAAACCAACTGGCGAAAACCAACGATAGCCACGACTGACTGGAACAAATTCAAAACAGACCTACAAGAGGCCCTACCAAGGGACCTAGACATCCACACCGAACAAGACATTGACGCAGCTATCGACCTCTTTTCAACAACGATCCAAGAAACCTACAAACATAATACCACGATATCAAGAAAATACCAAGACTACAGAATAGACCACCCGGAACTAAGCTATCTACTAGCCCTAAAAAGGGAGGCACGTAGGGACTGGCAGCGACTAAGAACACCAGATGAGCGCACTAGATATAACCGGTTAAAGGCAATAGTAAAGAGAACCGTAAACCAAATCAGGAGAACAAACTTTAACACATTCGTCACCGACTCAGCCGCCAACATGCAGAAAACTTGGACTATAACAAAAGTACTAAAAGGGACTTCAAGAAAGACAAACACGCCAGCCATTCATGGGCAACAGGGGATGGCCTTCTCCAGCCCAGACAAAGCAAATGCAATAGCTCTAACACTGGAAGAACAATTCAAACCTAATCCCGCACACGACCAAAACTTCAACAGAGACGTCATCAGAGCTGTAAACGACTACATTCAAAGACCCATAACAGACTTACCCGCCCCCATCACAGAACAGGAGCTCCAAAGCACTATAAAGCAACTGAAACTGAACAAAGCACCAGGACTGGACGGAATTAAGAACGAGTCGTTAAAGAACATACCTGATAAAGCAATAGCCCACCTTACACATATATTTAATGCAGCCCTCAAAATCGTCTATTTCCCAAACACCTGGAAAGAGGCCAAGGTGATATCAATACCAAAGCCAGGAAAGAACGGCATCTTTCCCCAGAATAGGCGACCTATAAGTCTTCTAAGTACAACAGGCAAACTATTCGAAACACTTATACTAAAAAGACTAAAACTACATACAGAAGCGCACAAGATAATCCCGGACATCCAATTTGGATTCAAAAGCCAACACTCGACCATCCACCCGCTACTAAATTTCATAGAGGACGCCACAGACAGTTTTAATAACCGACAGTATCTAATAGCTATATTTTTGGATATCGAAAAAGCGTTTGACAAGGTGTGGCATTTCGGCCTCATCCAAAAATTAATAACCTTCAACTTTCCAAGGGGTGATGTTCAACTAATTTACAGCTACTTGTGCAATAGAAAATTTCAAGTCTCTGTTGAGGGCGCACTATCGGGTAAAATTCAAGCAGAGGCGGGAGTACCACAAGGGTCGGTGCTGGCTCCATTCCTATACAACATCTACGTGGCTGACGTCCCGACAAAGACAAAAATGACAATAAGACTCTTCGCCGACGATACCTTGATTTACACAAGAGAAAACAACATATATTATGCGTCGCTAGCCGTACAAAGATACCTAAAGACTTTTGAAACATGGCTGACAAAGTGGAGGATCAAAGTAAATGCGACAAAATCCACTGCACTGGTCGTAGCCAGGAAAAGACAAGTACCACCGGAGAATTTTACTATATACGAAGAGGACATACCTTTCAAAAATGACGCCAAATACTTAGGAATACACATTGACAAGAGATTAACATGGAACAAACACATCACCGAGACCAGCAAAAAAGCAAAGGCTGTATTTATTCAACTCTACCCGCTGCTGAAAGGAACACAACTAAGTCAGAAAACAAAAATCACGATCTACAAAAGTGTAATCCAGCCGATCTTACTCTACGCCAGTGTAGGATGGAGTTATGCGGCAAAAACCCACCTCAAAAAACTACAGGCAATTCAAAACCAAGTGCTCAGGACGATAACTGGCGTAGATAGACGAACAAGGAACGACCAACTACACGCAATGACCCGAAACAAGACGCTTGCCGAGCTATATCAAGAAATAAGAATCAAGTTCTATGAAAAAGCAGGAAATCATGATAATCCCATTATCAGAGCACTAGGGGACTATGATCCACATGAACAAAGGAAGTACAAACGCCCAAGGCTGGAATAGAAAGAGGAGAAAATCAAGCACAACATCACAATCTATAAACACTGTTATTTACTAATCAAACATGTATTTCCTTGCAGGTAATCATCCACAAACTCATAATCAATCATACCAATCATTCATTAGATTTATAACTCATAAATTCACTGTATCACCCTCACTCCATGAGGATAAGGATTAGCGTATGCTGCCTGTAACTCGCAAAGAAATCCAGCCCTTTCGCAGGCAGCCTTGCCTGACACTTCTGTCAGGTGGGAACGTCCTGAGTCGGGTTACCAAACAATTCAAACCGTGTACTTTGTACAAACAATTTATTGGTACCAAGTAATATGTATTTAAAGCTCATGCAACGAGGATAAGGGTCGGTGAAAACAACCTGTAACTCGCATATCAAATCAGCCAAAACTTCCCCATCTTGTCAATGAAATTGTTGGCAAGTGGGGTGGTGTCGGCAACAGGGGAAACCCACAGTATAAAAATGTCATGATGGTAATAAAATTACTCTCCTAAGTAAAAATGCACAGATTGGTTTCAAGTTAATATGAAAAAATCAACAAGATTATATATATATATATATATATATATATATTGCTTAAAGATGTTTAGTTAATATTTTTGTATCTAATAAATCTAGACCCGCACCAGTGGGCACACAGTCTAAATGTCAAGCTCGTTAATCTGATTTGCTGGTGTCAAGATTTTAAATGCAGCCGGTTGAGTTGAAGGTGTTATTTTTTAATTGGTTTCCCAATATTTCTCAACGCAAATGCGGGAATATTTCCTCTAAAACTTTACCTTACACACCCCATTGTTGTAACTGTATCTTAATCCTAAGTCAACAACCTGGAATATATTTTCACATACCCACCATAGCTCTTTTACATGCCACAATTGACATGAGACCGACGGATTTACTTCCCCTACGAATTTTAATTTCAAGAAAAATTCATCGACTTCAGCTGGGTTTGAACTCATGAACATTTTGTCCTGAGGCGGGTACTTTACCACAATACGTATGTGTATTTGTGTGTGTGTGTGTGTGTGTGTGTGTGTGTGTGTGTGTGTGTGGGTGTGTGTGTAGTCTAGTGTGACGTGTTGTGAAAAGAACTAGATCTAGATGGTCTAGCATAGTAAAATAACATTGGAAAAATGAATTAGCTAGGTAAAAAAATAAAACAATTGCAAATATAGTTATTGATATTAAAAAAAGTGTCTCAAACTACTCAATATTATTTTAAATGTAATGTAATGGAAAAGAAAGCGTAACTATATTACTTATGGAATGTATTATGTATCTTCCCACTATTGATGTATTATTGTATTAATGTAAGCTATACAGAATATATTTATTCAACACTAATTTATCATTTTAGTAATATACATATAGAAAGAGAGAGATAATGTAAGGTATAAGAGACGAGGGGAGAAGGTTGCTTTCAAAATCATTGCACAGAGTTTTAGTTATAAATAGTAATAATTATATTAATAAATAGTCCAATACAAGGATTTACATTCATACATTGATAGTATATTCTTGTCCAAATGGTATTAGAATTAATTTAAGTAGTTTCCTGATTTACTTTTAGGATTGCAAGTTACAATACAGCCCCTTCCGATTCTATTAGATAAGCTCTGTAAAAGACACACACAAACACATATTCACAAAGACAGATATCCATTTAGACTAGAAGATGAAAGAAAAAAGTGGGGAAATTAACTAAATATGAAAAAAAAAATCTATTTTACCAAACAACCCACTGAGAAAGTAAATACTATTAGCAGTCAAGTATTTTAGTTTCTAAAGTCATATCTTCCAATGTTCCTTTACACATCCTTCTTCATGAAATCCTTCCATTCTATTCCGCAAGAAACCATTTCTAATAAAAACAACATTATATTGCCGTTTTTCTCATGGTTTGTTGAAGGAGCTTAACTTTGTTTTTACCTGATATGCCCCCGAATTGAATTAAGCTTCTTCCTAAGATTAAATTCCTAAAAACAAAGGGCAATGGTAACAATATGTCCTAGTTTGGGGTTTCAATGATCTGGCAGAGAGAAACGCAAAGGAATTAAAAGTAGGTTCACAAATAATAAACTGAACTAAAAACCATTAAGAAATAGTTTGGACCAATATGTCAAATCATTAAAGTTTCCTTAATAAGTTTGGTTATTTTTTTATTACATTCCTTATCCGTGTAAATTATTAAAACCCTTGTTAACTTCATCAACTTATTTACCAACATTTTTTATTTATTATTATTTAACAGAACTTTCTAAGCCGTTTTCTTGTATAAGCATTCCACCTGTAGATTAGTTTAAATCTAGTAGAGACACCATGCTCAGCCCCCCATAATTAATTTATTACTGTGACAGGGGAAAACCACAATTCGCCGATGATGAATTTTTCAGCCATAACGGAAATCTAGCCTCAATCTCTTGTATCACCGTTTCATTACTAATTAATTTAATCATAAATTCGATTCAATATCATAATACACTCAAAAGATACACATTATTTTCCCAAAATAAAATTATTTTTCCGTATTTTGATTTGAATAATTGCTTCTTTAACTTTTTTTTTAAACCTATTTAATACTCATCTTTTATTCACAAAACAAATTATTTGTTAAAATTTAAATCATGCAAAATTCTATCCATTTACACCCAATTAGTATCAGGTTAACTTAGTAGATTTCTATGTTTGTATATAAGTGTGTCTCAATATATGGTTGGTTAATTTTGTGTTCTGGATTCTATAATTTCGTCTAGCATACGGGCGTACAACCTGAACGTGTATTAAGACGTGGTGATTAAAAAAAAACACCATAAGGGGCCATCCTTAAATTACGTAAGGCTTTTTTCATGATGTTCAACCCCCTTTCCCCCCCATAAGATTTTTCGAAATCTCCCACCACCACATCCTCTATCTTACTTAATTTTATACGATTCGGTAAATTAGCTTATTTTAATTGTTTGGCTATTTTGGATTGAAGGATTTATAATAATGCGAGACATATGACATTTTAGAATAGGCTACTTTAGTTGCAGTTATGATTAGGTGCAACACATCATAAGTAATAATAATAAGTTATAATTAATATATTTATTTTCTGACAAAAAAAAAAGAATTTGTCCAGCCATAAACCATAGGCGTCGATTAAAAAAACTTTACGTAAGAAAGATTTTGACATCCCCTCCCCTCTTTTCCTCGTAAGAATACGTAAGAAAATACTGAACATCCCCCCCCCCCACCCTTTCCTCTCAAAAAACCACTTACGTAATTTAAGGACGGCCCGCAATTATGAAAAACTCAGGTTTTTATCTGAGAAGTAAAAGATAAATTAAATATCTAATAGAAAATACACCGTATTTTTCTGGATATAATGATGAGAAAAACCAGTTAGGAACATCCTCAGTATGCACACTCCACTAACCCTGAAAAGTAGCAGTCTTACCTTATTTCATAGCCAACCTAATGGTATAGTGTGGTCAGAGGCCCTGGCTGCTGACCTAGATGTACCGGACTCGATTCCCGGCTAGTACCGTAGGATTTTTCTCGAAAAGGGAATAGTTTCAATGGTCCCCAGGATTTTGTTAGTTAGCCAGACTTAAGTTAGATTGAGATCTGCATTGGCTCACCCCATCATGTTCACTATCACAAATCTCTCATTTCTTCTGGTCATCATAGAAAAAGAGCTTCCACGGAAAGGATGTATGATTAATATATTCGGGCGTCCCTCGGGCAACGATACAGTTGTACTTGCTAATATTTCCACAAACTTGGCTACGAGGGATGTAGCCCAGCCGCACAATAATAATAGACTATTAGTACAGAGCATGTTTGGTATGAAAAGAGTGACGAATACTTTTCGCATACTAACAGCTTCTAAGCTGCCATTTACCTAATAAATACCGCAATGCGAGTCTAAATCCAGTCAGGTTGAGACACACATCCCATGGAGGGAGGGGGGGGNTGAAAGAACAAGTACATAGCATACAATAATATATTTAACACATAAGAGGTTACATATAAATGAAGTTACCCATTAGTGGGTATTGTGGTGTATTCTCTGAGTATACAACATAATACAATAAATAGAGCAAGTAGTAGAGAAGGTAAGTGATGAAGAATATATTAAGCTCTTTACAAATAACATTATTAAGTTAATACTTATTAATGGAGTTTTATGAGGTAGTATTAGAATCAATATAATAAACAAAATTAGGCGGGCAACATAGATTAGTGAAAATCTACAACAAGGGGAACGAAGTTACTGTATAGTTTTAAAGGTTTTAAACTGTCAGCTATAACTCAACCATAAGTTAGATTATTTAGCTTAGTGGTTAAAAATACATGGTTGTAAGTAGATAGCCACAAAAGTCTATTCACCATCCTATTAATTCGAATGAAAAATTAAAGCTCTAATTCTCCTATATATACATATATCCTGGAGACTAGGTGGCTACCATCAAAATGTTACTAGCCTTTATGAGTTCGTTATATACTGCGAGAATGTCAAGACCACTGGTAGGGGCAGCAAACAATATCCCATACACTAGGGATAGATATGTCCCAATTAGGACAGCACTGGTAAAATCATAACTTATCTAAAATGCCCCCTTTAACAAAACTTGAAATAAATGTATACATTAGAAAGCAGTCGCATTCTTTCGAAGTGTCTTAAGGTGCCGCAGAAGGGGGCACAAGTGTTTTTACAGAATATATATTTTTTGGCAAAATAAATAAAAAATTCGCCAGTAGTAACATAAAGTTTAGTTTTCTGCACATGCTAATATCAACAGCTCTTGAAGATCTGTGAAGAGTGACCTGGAAATGTCAAAACTTTTTAAATAGAGAGGTGACCTGGTGGTCTAGGGGTAAGGTGTCGGACTTCTATGATGGCGGCCGGGGTTCAATACTCGGTCCCGGCACAGATTTATCTGATTACCAAACCCTTCCTTCACCTCTGACAAGACATCTTGTGAATGTGAGGAATGCCAGGCCTCCACCGTGGTTCGGATTCCACGTTAAACTGTAGGTCCTCCATTTCATCTCACAATCACCCTACCATTACACATTAGCGTAAGTGCGTACAACCCGAACGGGTAGTAAAACGCGGTGCTAATAATAATAATAATAATAATAATACTAATATCTGTTGGTATTAGCATGTGCAGAAAACTAAACTCTAGGTTGCTACTGGAGAAATATTTAATCTATTCTGGCCAAAAAAATTTAATGCTATAAAAACTGTTAAATTACTCACGCTCCCTTCTGCCGCACCTTAAGGAGCAAGTCAAAGTTGTTTATAATACAGACATTTACAGGCGCCTTGAGAGGCCAAGCTTGGAACATACCTGGCAAATAGGTAAAATAGGGAATGTTCATAAACAAAGAGAATACGAGGCAATTGACTCGGGCAAAGGCCTAATTAGTTCATGAACTCCTAATAGATAACTCCTAATTTCCTGGTGCTGACATTCCCCCAGTAAAAAGGGAGACTGAGAGTTTCATTCTAGCAAAAATACATCTTTAGAGTGGCTAGGCTTAGTAAACAACAAAACAAGCAACAAGGAGTCGTTAAGCGACTATTAAGTAATGGCTAAGTCATTATAGGGGTATCCTGAGTTAGTTAACTGTATCTACACCGTATACAGTCAACTTTTCATCCTAATAGCACTAGCAGACTTAGGAAGCGGCACGAAGCTGAACAGGTCAAACTAGACCTACAAGGTGTACACTGCCATAACAAACAAGTTTTGTTCAGAGGGAACCAAATGACCTGCAGTTATGCTATAGATACACTTAGACATAAAGAACTATTAAATATCAATAACAATCTATAAAAAAACAACGTAGCTGTGTCGATAACCGATGGATTACTACATAGCTAAGTAAAGCCAACTTCTTGGCTAGGTTAAACTAATCATTGTCAGAATGTGACTAGTAGATATGATCCTAAAATCCCTAGAGGGATTATAAAACTTGTGCGCTAATTAACGGACCATCTCTCTAAGTCGAGTAGACAGACCGCGTAGTTCTCTGGTTGAATTTCCTCCAAGTGGTGGGATACTACCTGGCACTGATCCTGGCCACGGCTGAGTCCAACGCCATAGCGTCCTAGGCAGATGATAACTCTTGTTATATACACGGAGAAACACAAAGCTTTTAACATGTTCTGCTGAGCAATGAATATAGTTCTGTGTCTATTTTAGGCAATACATCATGTTAAATAGGCTCCCCAATTGACACCCGACTATGATAGGAAGAGAAGAGGTAGTCGACCAAGTCCGTCTCGAAGCGACAGCACTCGGATGTGGATGCCTGTAGCGGGTATCGACGCATGCGCAAAGAGCAGGTGATGAGAGAACCAAAACTAGAAATAATTTATTTCAATATTTTTCCGTGAGTTACCATTCTAATAAAGTTAAATGTGGCCCATCAACGATGATCACATAAAACAACGACTTCATCGGCTAGGCCATGGTAAGTCCAATTCCATCCACATTTCTCGCAGAGTCGATATTTACTTTGTTGGAAGTTGAAATAATTAAGTGTGTGGGCTTATTTCAATTAGCCCGGCACAAGGTAATTAGCGCACATACCAGCTGTAACTAAAAGAGTATATAATATAGTTATATTTACAGTATTACTTATTTGAACTCATATAATTGTCTTGAAATACTGTTTAAGGGGATTTATGTTTTGAAAACCACGTTATAATCTGAAAAAATAATATAATTGCGTTAACTCACTACACGATCCTTGTTATATCTAACTCCTTTTGTTATTTCAAAAATTTTGTAAACCCTGTTTATTTGGGGTGCCATTCCTTTTTTGGTTTTTATTTTTTTTTATTTTAAGTATCAGTTTCTGTGACGGTGTTTTAGGTCCGAGGCAAGCAAGAGGGAACTGTTGTCGAGAGTAACGGGATTACCGCGTAAAGGAGATTTGGTCTAGAAAGATAGGTGAAGGGGAAGGATGGAGGAAGGAGGGTGTAGAGTCAGCGAACCGCAAACAGGTGGATGAAGAAGCTTGCGTTAGCTAGCTCTTCAAAGAGGAGAAGGGCCAAGTTGGGAAAGGGTTGTGGGGGTGAGGGGGTGGAAATGTGCTCTGACGGGAGCCGTTTTAGTTTGCTGGGAAGGGGGAGGGGGAAGTGGGAGGGTTAGGGGACTTGATACACAACAAAATATAGAACGCTTACCTTGCATTCAAGAACAAATGCCTTACCGCATAATATATTTTGATCTGACTGATCCGTAGAAGTAAGGGGGTTTCAAGAAAGTCAGTTTTATTTAAATACAATTGTGACAGCACGCATGAAATTTGTTATATTTGATGCAGTGAAAAAATCGAATTTTCATGAAATTCATTTTCGTGAGAGGTTTTGATGTTTGTTATTTGTTTTTGTTTATTAATATGTTTGTTCTCATCTTTTTTTTTTAAATTTATTATTTAGCACCAAGTCTTACTATCTGTTCGGGTGATACGCACATGGACTTATTAATCTAATACATTAATGATGAAGAAGGTTGAGTATGGATGATGTCTACCAGTGTTTGCGTGGTGGGAGGGTGGAAAACCATTTCGGAAAACTATTCTCAGTACATCCTAACGGGTTTAAAATCCTGATTTCACCATCACCGGTGATCTAGTTTAACACGAGAGTGACGCCATTAGACCATGAGGTAACCGAAGTTGGTTATTCGCATCCTACCAATCACATTGACTAAGTGGTTAGTGTGTTAGACCCCAAATACATGGTATTTTAGTTCGATTTCAAATTTTTTTGGTTGTCAGCTTACAGCTCCGTCAATCTATGCAAGTGATAAAGGAACCCACATCGATGGTCGCATGTTCTAACGGTTCACCCTAGAATTTTAGCATTGATCCTCCTCACTGCGGTAATGGGGAGATCGGGACTCGAATACTGATCTGGTGTATTAACAGGGTATTTTCTTAAATTGATTCCCATTTTCCCTTTACGCGAATGCGGGTACATTTCCTCTTAAATCCTATATTTGCTGTTTAAGGAGTCACTGCTGTGTTATACTAGACTGCATATGACAAGGATATTGGGGTTCGAATCCTGGTCGAGTGTACTGGGGTTGGTTTCTCCTCAATAGTTTTCCACTCTTACTCCACGCAAATTCAGTTACAGTTCCTCTAATTTCAACTTTACTCATTCCAAACTCATTAGTGTAATTAGTACATATGCGTACAACCTGAACACGTAGTAAGACATGTGCTAAGGAAAAAACCTGTATATTTCATCGCTGTTCCACTAGAGTGATTAAGGTGTGAATGAAAGAGACGCAAGAAAAGGTCAGTGTTTTTGGAGTTTTTGTTAACAAAACGTTTTGGCTAAAATAAATCACATTTTTCCAGTAGAGACATATTGAGTAAAAACTTTCTTCAAACTATGATATCAATAGTTATTGAATATCTGTCATGAGTAGGTACAGGTTTTTTCAATTTTTTTTCAATTATTGTTAAAGCAGTTGAGATAGATATGCATTTCATATTATTACGGTTACAATATATTATTTATATAATACCTATAATTGCCTATACCATTGGTTTTACTCTATTTTATCAATAAGTGCCTTAATTTGCCTATTTCGGCTTTGGGCTCTCTTTTTCATAAGGTATGTATTTTCTGCTGAAGTAGAGTCCAGTTTCTTGGAAATTGTAATTTGTGGCATTGAAGTAGGTTTGAAAATTGATACTTGTTAAATAGCTTCCGATGAGCGTAAAATTGGTGGAGAACAATGGGAACATTGGCAGACCTCTTAGGAGGAGACGGTATATCGTTGCAGGAGAAAAGTTGAACTTCTTCAGAAACAGAAAATTTGAAATCTTGTAAGACATAATGTGAAGTAGAACTCAGCCTTTAAAATTATAGAAAGAATTATATTTGAAAATATAACCAATTTTGATACTGAAACTCTAGAAACTTATCTAGTTGTTAACATTATGTGACTCATTTCAATGGTCTGGTGAGCTAAAACGTTATTCTTGCAGTAGATTGGACAGTCGATCAAGGGTAGTTCCAGATTTGAATCTTGGTCAAGTGTACTTAAAGGTGTTTTTTACTCTTTCTCTAATCCAGTGCAGATACACTTCCTCTAAATTAAATCTTCGTAATCTCTAGCATATTAGCATAATTAGTACAACATATACGTATAATTCAATCGAGTAATGATACATGGTGCTATAGAAAAAGCAATGTTAATTAGCTGTAAGTAAAAAAAGCAGTAGATGTTAAAATATTTTGCATTTTCTATTGTGTGCTTTTTCCTTCTTGAGTGCCTATTCTTGTGCCTCTCATTTTTTTGATTCCTATATATATGCATCAAGAGTATATATATGAATATATATATATGCATATTTTTCAAAAAATTTGGTGGCCAAGAATATGATCCCTAGTCATGAGCAATGGCATTAGATGACCAACTTTTAAAATGAAGAGATAAAGTTTTATTTTATTCTAGGACCTCCTTTACAAATATACCCCGCATTTACGACTGGCTAGGTTCTAAACCACTGTTGTAACCAAAAAATCGTCACAAATGTCGTAACTCAAAAATCGTCACAACTCTAAGCAATAGTTGTTTTTTTACTACACTACAATTGACATGTAGGCCCTACGGACAAAACTGACCAAAATTATACATTTGTGACTGAATCAAACATTGTTGGCCTTATATTTCGAAAAAGGATAAGCATACACATCATTGTACACTGATGCAAATGATAACGTCATATCATAAGGTGTTGTACCTGCGAAAGAAGCGCCTCAAGTTCGAGTCACTGGAAAGCGTCGTAAGTGCGAAACGTCGTTTCAATATCAAAAATCGGAGTATGCTTGTATACTAATACCTACTATCTTAAATAAAGAATGGTAAATTTAATGCCACTACCGTACCTGAAAAATTTAACATCTTGATTCAGTAAAACTTTAAAACTGATATCATGAGGCAAAACTTGGCTTTATTAAAGATAGTTGGTTATGATTCTTATCTCTAGCGTATTCGATATCATATATTCAAAATGGGCTCGTATTTGGAGTTATGTGGAATTTAAACTCGCTCCAATATATACCACTCTTACACTCGTGTATTCGTTAGCCCCTAAACACATAAAATAAAGAAGGAAAAGAGGGATGCTCCGTAATAGAATCTAAAGCGTACCAAATTACGCGTATTAAGTTGGGATCGTAGGTGACGCGAAAAAAGATTAGTGTTTTCACAGTTTTATATCAAAACTTTTTTGGTCAAAATAAATCAAATATTACTACAGTAGAAACATAAAGTTATATATTATTCACATGGTGATATAAATATTTATTGAATATCTGTCAAGGTTGTCCTGAAATTTAGTGACATTTTCTTCTCTTCATTTAAAAAGTTTGCCATCTAATGTTTCTATGATAATGACAGATATTTAAGACATGTGGATACCAAAATGTGAAAACGTAAATTATATGTTTCTACTGGACCAATATTTGATTTAATTTAACAGAAAATAAAAGTTGTTATATATAAATTGCAAAAACACTTACCTTTTTTGGTACTCTCTTCACTCCCACCCGAGTTATGTTCAGTATTTCCATGAGTTTTATAACAAAATACTTTTTATTTGGACAAAAAAAAAATCAAGATTTGATTCAAAAGATGTGTTTTGTTTCTTGAATATTTGTCATGTGCATTATGGAATTTGAATAGGACTTTTTTCTCTTCATTAAGACATTTTATGCTCATGACCTGTTGAGAACCCTACGTGTAGACAATTAAACTAAGCCTTTATAATGAAATAACATTTAATTTAATATACCTCAAGAAACAAAATCTAGACTTAGCTCGAGTTTCCTTCAAGCCTGCAACAAAGGAACCGCCTTCCCAAAAGTAAAAACCATCACACTTCAATATTAATTATGTAAAGGAGCCTCTCTGTCTATTCAAAACAACATATAAAAAAAGGTTCAAAAATTTAAAATAATCTGTCGTGTTCATAACAAATTACAACTTTTTTTTCAGGAAAGATTAATTTTGTTTCTTATATTCTTCCTCTAAAACAAAGAACAACTTACTCATCCCTAAAAACCATTGCCGTAATTAGCACATAGGCATATAGCCCGAACAGATATTTAGACGTTGTGCAAAAAATATATAGTTCACACTTTGAAATAACCCACCACGTATTAAAAATTGAATACAGCTGCACCTCACCGCTTCATTAGACGTATCCCTTTAGAACTGGCATTCAAAGAAAAGGGGAGAGAATGGGTCATTCTTGGAAAAAAACAGGGTGACCTTATGATTTAAAAAGTAAGGTATGTGCGACAAATAAGGCCATGTACCTTTAAGGCCAACTAATAGTTTCTGAAGGGTTGCCAAATAATTACACTAGAGGGCAGCACCTCCTTGATCACAATGCTCTGCTGAGTGTTATGATACATCAACCATGGTTTGGTCCTCGGCGTCAGTGCAGAGAGGAAGAAAGTTTCGTAGCCTGAGCTAATTTTGCTAACACTATCACGTGGTATGTACATTTTTGTTAATAGATCCGTGTATATTTTATGAAAATATAATTTGTTAAGTACATTTTTTAAAGCGTATTTAATCTATTTTCAAAACCTAAATACAGTACTAAAATATGACTTCAGTTATGATTTTTATAGGTAAAAGATGAAAAAAACGTATGTATCCCTTTAAGGTGGAGTGCCAGTCAGCACGAGTTTATTGCATTAATTCTGAAGTTCTTATAGCATAAAGAGTTCTTGAATATCTGTTAGGAGCATAGTGGAATTTGGTGACAAACTTATTAAATAGAGAGAAAATGTCACAGTATTCCAGAACATCCTTGGAAAATATGCAAGAACAGCTGTTGAGATTAGCGTGTGCAGAAAACTAAACTCTGTGTTTCTATAGAAGATATATTTGATTTATTCTGGCCAAAATATGTTTATGCTATAGAAACCTCAGAAATACTGCCCTAAGCTTACGCCCACTAGCACCAACCTTAAAGCCAATGGTTGGCCTTATTAGGTAGGACCATAAATGATTTGTTTTAACATTCTTTATTTATTTTTGTTTTATTTATTGTGGGTTCTCAGATTCAACAAATGGTGCCAAAAAGAAGACGTCTGTTGAATGAATAGCAGTTTGTGTTGGAATCGCAAAACAAGACCAAACTGTACACTTTTGGTGCCCAGAATATAACTGTGATTAAGCTAAGATCTATTTTTAAACCTTATGTTTGATTTAAACTGTGTAAGACATTTTTAAAAAAGAATCATTTATTCGCATGTTACATTAATTTAAAATTTTATCACTTTTGACCTGTTCCAAAACTAAAAGAACTAAGAGCTGGCCTTATTTAGAACTCTTAGTCCTAACAAGGCCAATTTGCCTTTGATAGAAAAAACCAATAACGAAATTATTAACAACAAATAACTAATGTTCACCTAAAACTTTATCTTTTCCTTTTCCCCATGAATCAATTTGTAAGTAAGTTATGTTTAATGTGAAAAAGATAGGTCTATCAACAATCAATTATCAACGAATCAAGTCGTACATTGTATACTTTTCAAGTTAATACATTTAAAACATGGGTCACAAAATGGTTGATCACGATCTAACGGTGGCTCGCAACGGCTTATTCAGAAACTCACATGGAAAACTTATTTTTCATATGCCAAAGTAGCTTATGATTGAAAAGTGCTACCTCCAGTTTATGATACAATGCCTCTTGTTCGGAAGGAAAATTATTCAGTTCTAGTTCACGTTGCACTCCCAAGTGAATGTTTTGTTCTGCTCTGCCCTACCTAAGGGATACTATTTTCAGTTTCAAGTGGTTTAAAACCTATAAAGAAGTAAGCTCATAGATAAACACCTTGATAACTGAATTCATATTATAGTAAGATGTTACTCATCAAAATCCTAAATTATTTGGGTGAAAGTAACTTCTCAACCAAGCTACACACCAAGTTATTTTTTTATATTTCACTATCTTTTTGTTTTGTTTGTTGTACGAAATGTACAAACTTATTTATATTATTTACGTAGCAATTACTTAATAAATACAGATAGCACCCCCTTCCTCTTTTCCCTACACACTCGATTAAACGAGGGTGTGATGCCAAAGCCAATAGCCAATATGCGAAAAGACAAATATTTAATCTGGGTAGCTTTCGAACCAATCTTACATTTTGAAAGTAGCTCTAATACACAATGAGTTTGGCGACCCCTGATTTAAACTTAAGTACTGTATATGGAAACATGTATGAAATTCAAGCAGGGAACGAGATTGTATAGAAAACTAGTCCATTCTTTGTATTTTGAGCTCACATATAAATAGTTCCCTCCCATCATGATGTCGGCTAACCGACTCCATGGTGTATTGACCAGTGCACATGGTTACGAGCCTAGGAATCCCGGGTTTGATTCCCGGTTGATAACTTGAATATTTTTTATTGAAAGGGGAATCACACCAACAGACAATTGGTTAATCGATTAATGGTTAATCAGACTTAATCTAGGTTAAAATATATCCACACCCTCATACTCACTATCACCATCATCTCATCTAATCTCATCGGGACATGGAAAGAGCCTCCACGGAAAGGATGTACGATTAGTACATTTGGGCGTCCCCTGGGCAAAGATACATTAGTACCGGCTAATCTCCCCACTACTAGCTTACGAATGATGTAGCCCAGACACGCGATATTATTATTATCATGTTAGCTCAAAATATATGTCTTATTACATTTAAAATATATTGTGACTGTGTTTAAATGAGTATAAAAGTTGTAGAATAAATCCTGAGATAAATTTGATTTTACTGTTAGATAATATATGAATTTTACTGCATTGTTAATTGTTAGTATAGATAAGCACCAAACCTACGAGTTCAGCTAATTTAAACAAAATTTATTACATACAATACCATTTATGCTGCTATATTTTATTAATAAGTTTTATACCTATATTTAGGGGATTTAATTCCTAGGCCAGTGATTCCTAAAACATCAAATATAGTATATTTGTCATATCTGGAAATATATATATATATATATGAAACAAAATTATATATGATATAACGTATTTTTGGTATAGAATAGACTACAATCAATATTTAGGAGTTTAATAAATGTATAAAATCCTATGTTTTAAATATAAATAATATATTTTACAATATATGACAGCTATATGGGTAGTTGAAGATAATTTAGAGAAGATTTTGTCTAAGATATTTGATTTTCATCAAATTAAACAATATCTTTTTTTTTAATGTCTAGAGTTAAAATAAACTCGTGTAGCTTTACTAGAACTATGAATTATTTTGTATTAAATATATATCTTATATATAAAATTCTCGTGTCACAATGTTCGTTCCCGTACTCCTCCGAAACGGCTTGACTGACTCTCATGAAATTTAGTGAGCATATTGAGTAGGTCTGAGAATCGGCCAACATCTATTTTTCATACCCCTTAGTGATAAGGGTTGTCCACCCTTAACATTTTTCTATAATTTTTAGACATTCTTTTAATATCTTTATTTTTTTTATTATGTCGCATTAAAAAATACATACAACCCTAAATTTTTACCCTTTTATCACCAACCCCTATTTTTTAATAGCCATTTTAGTAATTTAATCATTTTTCATCCCCGGTCGATAACTGATCAATCGTCATGTGCCAATTCAATTCAAACGTATTCAGTTTCCGATTAGATTGGCATTTGCAATGACTATCAACAAATCCCAAGGTCAAACGATGTCTATTTGTGGCTTAGATTTGAGAACACCATGTTTTTCACACGGACAATTATACGTGGCATGCTCTCGAGTGGGTAAACCATCCAGTTTGTTTGTGTTAGCTAAAGATGGACTAACAAAAAATATTGTTCACGCTATGGCATTAAGAGATTGATATTGTTTGTTAGTGTTACTGTCGTAATTGATTAATTAATGATATATAATTTTAAGGAATAAATTATAATAACTTAAAAATAATGTTTGCCTTTTGTTATTTTTATATTCCCTCATCGTTCACAGCTCTCCATGCCTATTTCACGAATATACCACAGTCTTACACCCTTACAATAAGTAAGCTATTTTTTGTCTACACTAGAAATTACTTAAAAATTATTTATATGGCAAAACAACGTTTGCCGGGTCAGCTAGTACATATATATAGATATGTATTAAATATATATAGATATACATATATGTATTAAATATATATACATATATATATATATAAAATATATATATATATATATATATAAAATATATATATATACCCATAAACATATATATATAAATACATATATATATATATATATATATTTAAAATCTAGTATAGATAAAATTAATAACAAATATATAGATTTTTTGTATTACACATATTTAAAAACTAATACGAATAAAATAATTACCTCTTTATATTATATGCCTTTTGTAACCAGTATAAAATAATTGTTTCTTTGATAAACAATTTATAATTGGTTCACTACATTTTTTGAAATTAGTTTTTACTGGTAACATAAAACCGAACCACTTATGGTGACGTCATTGTATGAGAAGTATATAGATTTAGTAACTTTATTTTATAAATATATATTCAATTTAATAGAAACTTGATGAAACAATGTTTCAATTTAATAGCAATATATTTGAAAAATTGAGGTTAAGCTTCGTTAAAAATTTAGAACAAGATGTATCATTATCTTTATCATATTCGTAATCTTCTTTGTCAAACAAACTATTTTTAATAAATAGCAGTCAAAGATAATAAATGTTTACTTATTTAAATATGCAATCGTTTCTTAAAACCCTCAACTATATTATCTTTATTTGAAGGTACTTACGGTATATTTTGATAGCCAGTTAACTAGTAAGAGTTGACTTTACCGCAAATACGTTTTATATTAACAGGAAATTTCGTATTTGTACGAGAGAACGTTTGACTACAAAAGTGGACTTGAAGATGAAAGGTGTTTGCTTTGGTTAGGAAAATTAGAAATTTTGTGCTTCAGAGAATAGCCAGTTTTATTAAACATTTAAAAATCGTAGTGGAATACAAATTAAATTAAATTTAAATGTTTCTACTTTAAATTATTACAAGAAAATTTGATAACGAAACTTTTACTGTGTTTTAAACACTTTGAAAAGTTCTTCTTATTTTCTTCTTTTTTAATGAATGTAAATTAAATATAATATTTTTTCATAGCTAAATGATATAAAAATACGGTACTTCGAGTTTATATGCTATCAAAGAGCCACTTTTTTAAGCCATTAATTTAAACAAGTAGAATAATTAGAAAATAATTGTCGGACAATGTTTTATTAAACATTACATTAAGAATACTAGTTAGGGGCAGACCTAAGTGGCCTTGGAGTAAAGTGCTAGCCTCAGGTCCCGAGGTTCGTGGGTTCAATAGCAGCCGAGGTTGACAGATTCTCTTGAGCGATAAAAATCCTTAGCACAACTATTTTGGAGAAGGAAGTAAAACAACTGTGGCATGTAAACGACACCTGCAAAAGGGATATGCACTTTAGCGCTCGCTCATAGAAATTCTCGGATGCTGATATAATAAGTCGGTTCAGAAAGTGCACGTTAAAAAACTCAAGTAAATAAATAAAAATAATCGAATTATAGGTTCAAAAGTAACATTCGATTTTGTCTATAATTAAAAATTATTCTACATTTTAAAAACCTATTCTGCTCCAATCAGATAACCTAAAAATCCCAAAATATGACGAATGACCGAAAAACCATATAATTTTTTTATATGTAAATATATTATGAAAATTTGCAAACATTTGTTCACTACATATGTAAAACCAATATTTCAATTGCTTGTACACATTTATTAGCATCAACCGTGAGTGGATTTAACTGATGTATTATAATATATTTCAATTAGATCATGTTGACCTCGGTAGTATTGACATTAAGTGCTTGCCTCCGTACCTGATGTTCGTTAACCGATCTGGGAGGGACGAATTTTTACAAAGCAATAAAAATTCATAGTGCAATTAAGTTGTAACTCCCATGCCAATTTAGGCATGTAAGGAACCCTGGAAGGTATGTGAAAATACTTTTACCAGGGAAATTGGTGGGCTCTTTCACACTCGCTCGTAGAAATTACTATGTGCTGATTCAATCAGTCGGTTAAGAAAGTGCACGTTAAATATCTCAAATAAACAAAAAAATTAAAGAATAGCCCATACTTTAAGGCTAGGGCGTGAAAGAATGCATACAAGATTTTGACTCAAGGTCTTAGCAACTAGTGACCAGTGGGTAAAAAACGAGAATTCAATGGCTTAGGTACCAGCCATACATAAAACCACTTAGGTCATATTGATTAAATAATAGTTTATTTTATAGATATAGCTCTTGCATATAAGGAGAAATAACTTTTTTTTAGCACTGCGTCTTATTAATCGTTGGGGTTATACGCTTACGCACCAATTAAGGTAATAGTTTTAGGGATTAGGAATATTATATTTATAGGAAGTGTACCCGCATTTATATGAAGAGAAACAAGAAAACCATTTAAGGGAAAGCACCCTCAGTAAACCTTACCGAGATTCGAACCTCGATCTCCCGGTCTTCAGCAGTGTAGTTTTCTGTGAAAGTAGTGCGTTAGACCATGCAGCCAACGAAGCGGCTAAAAAATTGATGTTACTTGTTCATAATGAGTAGATAATTTTAAAACAATGAGGCCTGAATAGGGGTTATAAAAATCGAGGTTGGACGATCAACAAGATAAACCTTCACTGGTTGTCACAATGTTCAAGGCGTCACTACCACTATAAAATTAGAGAAACCAAATGGTTAAATTAATGTGTATGTAGCTAAGCCAAGGATGGGAAACTTGCGTCATTTTGGTCGTATGTGGCCTTTTGAGGTGCTCTGTGGATCCTTTTCACATATTCTGTCCATTATATCTTTTCATCGTTTATAAATTATACATTCTATAACTCAAATTGTGTTCCTAAATTATAATAGTAAAATGAAGTGTTTTATTAACTGTTGAGATGTTAGTTTGTAGAACTACATTCTTGAGTAATTTTTTATTAGATTTTATAATCCTTATTACATGCTGTTATATATTTAGAGCATGCCTGCAACACACATATCTATAGATAAATGTTAAAATCAACCAAGATCCATGGAAAACCAACTCGAGAAAATGGGAAAAATATTTCTTTCAAAAAGTCCAATTTTGTAAAATAGCTATACTTTTTTTTAATAAATTTTCCTCTATGAATATATACCATATATATACAAAATTAGTCCTCCTTGATTAAAAAGGAAAACAAGTAAAAAAAAACGGCTTTCTTATTTATGTGTTTCTAAAAAGACATATATTAAGGTAAAGTTCATCTTTATATTTTTGGCAAAACTTACTGTATAATTATGAAGTGTGCGGCCTTATTAGGAATCCGTTAAAAGACACGAGGCCATCCAATATCAAAAGGTTCCCAACCCGTGAAATAAACTAATTACCAAATAATACGCTTTTTTTTATTGTATTCCGTCCAACTTCCTATCCTCGCTATTTACATTTAAACTCTTCCTTCGTCTCTGACAAGGCGTCTATTAATCACAATTTGTGAATGTTTGGAATGGCAGGCCTCCACCGTGGTTCGTATCCCACGTTAAATTGTAGGTCCTTCATTTTATCTCACAATCACCCTACCATTACACATTAGCGTAAGTGCGTACAACCCGAACGGGTCATAAGACGCGGTGCTAGTAATAAAATAATAATTTACATTTAATTACATTAGTTAGGTAATAATAATAATGGTATACTTAGAGGAAATGTATTCGCATTGCCATAAGGAATAGAGAGAAGCAATTTAGTAGAATACATGCTTACTTGGATTCAAATACCAACGTACTGTACCGTTCACCAACAAACCATATTAAATGAAGTTGACGTTTATTACACATGTTAATCGATCCACGTAGTATAAAATAAATCTAATATTAATGTTAGTTTTAAGTTAAGGTATTACGACCGATGAAATTTTTGGTTTTCAATTAAAAAAAAAATGTATGCCATTTGTAACTTACTGAATTATAGCATAAAACCACTCCAAGATGCTTAGCGTATTTAATAGATTAATACGTGTCTAGGATTATTAAATATTTTGTTAATAATTTTAAATAGATATTTATTTAAGCTCTGAGAAAATGTCACTCACTACCCTTATAACATTATCCAAATAGATTTTAACGGCAGCTAATATTAATAATTTACCACATTTGTTAAGAAATTTCCTCAAACACAAATATTATTTCAGAAACTATTCTAGCTATTTAATCCCCCCTCCCACACACTTTTCCCGCCCCCAAAAATTAAATAATAAAACATTCCTTTGATTGAAACCCCATGTAAGAAACCTTTCCACTGCATCCATCCAAGATTAGAAATCCGACTTTCCTTTTTAATGATAACAAAGCAAAAAAAAAATATGAAAAAAAAAATGATCACCAAGTGCAAATATAATTTAAAGCCTTAAACCTAAACCACTCTACCGCCTCTGCGGTTAGTAAAAAGTTTAATACTAACATAATTACACAATTAAAAGAAAAAGTAGACTAAACCCCAGATGTCTGAGCTTAAGAAGAAAGTTTTGCACTAAATGGAGTAAACTTGAAATAAAAATTATACTAAAATCAAAGGTAATAATTATAATGGTGACTAATAAAATATTACCCGCCTCGGTGGCGTAGTTGGTTAACGCGCTAGTCGTGTTGAGCTCGACCGCTGAGAACGGGGATATCGAGGTTCGAATCTCGGTCGGGTGATCTGGGGGTGTTTTTTCCTAAAAGGTTTTCCAATCTCCATCCACGCAAATGCAGGTTCACTTCCTCTAATTCAACCTTCGCAATATCTAATCCATTAGCGTAATTAGTACTTAAAGCGTATAACCCGAAGGGGTAGTAAGACGCGGTGCTAAATAATAATTAAAAAATTAAAAAATATTAAGTAAAATAAACAAAAACACAAAAACTAAATAGTAATTGATCAGCGACTGTTCGTGTAGAGATAATGCTAATAATGTTCTTTCGATACAAATATTAATGGATACGCGGACTAAACGTCAAGTTCAGGTTCGTTGGTGATTGGATGTCTGGAACGTGAATGAGTCTATCTAACATGTTTTGTTTTTTATCTAAATGATTTCTTCTTCTCCCTCCTTGAAAACTCATGTACAGTACATTTCCGTTTAATTTTATCTTCCTCATTCCTACCAATCCTGTAATAAATAATGGGTGTGAGTATTAAGAAGAAATTAAAAAAAAAAACATTGAGGTTATTTACAATATTACTGGATTTTATTTTTAACAAATGAGATTTAATAAACAACAAAAAGTTTAACAAAGTAAAACTTTTCACAGCTGTTAGTATCTGACAATACAGAGTGATCCAAAAGTCGTGCAGCCCTGTTTTTACAAGGATATCTCTCGCAGAAGAACATGTAAAATGAACATGTTTATATGTATGGCAACACTGTAATGTTAGTCGGATGATGTGCAGGCCTTGTGACCTTGAGATATACACTAGGTCTAGCCAGTTGAGTAACAGTATTTGAAAGTGTAAGATGAACTTTTCACGAGCAGAGCGAACATTTTTTTAAAACCAACTCGTACATGGAATGCCAACAATCGTTTGTCCGTAGTTTTCCGGACTCACGCGTACTGAATAAATCAACAATATGCAGAATTGATGGTACAAAATATAAGTTTTTTCTTTGGGTTGCGTGATTTTTGGATCACCCTGTATTAACTAAGAGATTTCACTCTTTCAGCCAATAAGAATATTCTATGAAAAGAGAACTGGTTAAGTTAACCACGTACTCACTACAATTAATAAACTAAAACAATATGAATGATGATTAAGGAATTTTTGTTTTTACTTCAGGAAAGTATTGATTGAATACTTCTAAGTCAGAAATACTGATTCTGCTTACGTCCTCCTGGCAATCGTCTCAGAGATACTAACATTTGGAAGATCTTAGCTACTTGATTGTAAAAATATGTATGAAATTAAGACATTTTGATCCACAATAAAATTTTAAAAATAAGCCTCCTTTGAAAAATATTTTGAAGCGTTGTAGTATATAATGCGTAGATCAATCAGATAAAAGTCATTCGATAGTTAAAATTTTAATGTATTTATGTTTAGAGGACCGTCGACACAATGAGGTCACTATGGAAAATTTTAATGTAGAATTTTAACAAGTGTATGATTATGAGCTATAAATAGTGATTCAATTATTTAAAATCATTTCAGTTCACGAGCTATAATGGGTCGAATTTGATAAATTTTTTTCTTTTTGCGTACCATTGTTAAGGTAAAGTAAATAATGGATGGGGCTGAGATTTAGTATAACTAGGCATTCATGTGAGGTATACAGAATGAAATATTTATATTATTATTAATATAATAAGTATAAGATGTCATTTAATATAAGCTAGCCACACGCTAGATTTTTTAGCACATTTTTATTTTAATCGATTCATGAATCAAAATTATTTAGGCCTATAAGAATAAAATAAATAAAGCAAAAGCTGGATATTGAATAGTAACAACTTTTCACTTTACCAAGAAAAAAAAAAGGTAAATATAATACAAACCTTACTTTTAAATTCCATTTCAAAAACTTTAATTTCAATCATTTCTGAAAAATAAAAGTTTCAAAAATTGGCTTTGATAATGATTTTTTTTTGTGACTCAGAAAATATTTTAACACTAAACACATTTTATTTATAACAGAGAACCGTACTTAAGAATACATGAGGGAAAATAGAATATTAATAACATATCACCAATTCATCTAAATAGTAGAAGTAGTACTCATATGAAGAAGAAATAAAAAGATGTAAATTATATTTCTAATTTACAATGGAAACACGTACAGATAAACTACATTAAGGATTATAATTGGTTGGAAATATTAAAATAACTATGAAATATGAATGAAGAATCTCATAGCTCTAAATGTTCATCCTTTAATTTCTCACCCATCTTTTTTTTCCCCTTCTACGGAACTCTTAATAGAGACAAGAAGGTATCCGAGTTTTATGCTAAAAACCTGGTCATACCACGGTAAATCATTTCTCTGAGTCCCCATGGATAGAGAGAGATCTCGCTTTACTTTAAAGTATAAAATGAAACCACCAAATTCATTTTTGGATTCAACAAAAAACTATTTTAATTATTCGAACTTGAATAGTAACAAAAAAAAAGTTACCCCTTGAGAATGATAGAGGTAGAATATTTTATCTTTTCTCTGTAAAAAACGCTACGCGATATAGGTCAAACAAATAAGACATATTTTTTGTTGTTTTTCAAGCGCAATAGAATAATATATTCTACGTACTACACGTGTAACACAAGCCTTTAAAATATCTATAGTTTTTGCTAAAATCGCCTAGAAACTTTGAAAATCTATGGTTAATTTAATGTTTTAGCCCAAGTCTTACTACCCGTCTGGGCTATACGTATTTGTGATTATCATGCTAATGTGTTAGGGATCAGTAAAGTTGAATAGAGAGGAAGTGTTCCTACATTTGCACAGTAGGAGAGTGGAAAACCATTTCAGTAAAAATCCCCTCATTAAACCCAATTTGGTTTAAAGCTCTGACATTCCCTTCATCAGAGGTCTAGTCTATTGTGAGCGTGACGCCTTAAGCCTGGTCCGGACTTAAACAGAACACTGTTCGTGAAGTGTGTTGGTGGTATTTTGAACATTTCTTTGTAATAAAATTTGTTAGTGGTTCTGCTCATTCCCGATCCACCAGTTGGTGGTTTTTGACCATCATATTAAAGGATGTTGGTGTTTTGGCTAGGAGTAGTTTTGACGTCTCAGATAGGTTTTCCCCGAACATACAGTTATTGGTGGAACAGCAGCTGAATCCCACCTGTATTTTTCTTTTGTAAGTACTTATATTGTTTGGTGAGTGTATTAATTTTATGTGTGTGTGTTGAAAACTAATAATACTTTTTTATTTTATCCGATTGTAAAAAATGGGAGTTGTCCAAAGATCAGTTACGATGGGTGCATTCGCGTGAAAAAATATTACATTCCCCTAATTCACTGGTACAATTGCAAATCTGCCAATAAGCTCGACATACTGTACAAATTCCTACGTTTTTATAATCTTGTCATCCAACATTGGTAAGGTTTTGTTATTTTTATGCTTTTATAATAATGGATAAATAAATATGCCTCCACTGTTACTTGCACATACGTACTTATTCACCACTCATATTAAAGCACAACTGAGCTAAATGGGGAAACAAATGATTTAACCTACCAACTATGGGAACACGTTCTGTTAAAGGTTGGACACTTTAAACACATCTAACAGAACCACGAACGTGTTATTGGAAGATGATCGCGAACATGTTCTGTTTGGTGTTCTGTTAAAGTTTGGACTCAACTTTAGACCAATCGACCACGAAAGTAGGTCTTTGACTAATCAACATGAGTAAACTTGTTAAGTTGTAAGATTACGTTAAGGTAAAAAGTGGTCTTTGAACATTAAATTCGTACAAATATATAACAAACAGTTTAGCTCCTATCTTTCACTTACTATACAGGGTATTCCTGGGTTGAGTGGCTAAACTTTTGAAAGTTGTAGTGGATAAAAAAAACTCAAAATATGTTTAGGAGATTTGCTCGTTTTAGCTTTTTTTCGTGAAAACAGTAATAAAACTAAATAAAAACACGTTTATATGCATAGTTCCTTGGCAATTGCTTAATATTAATTTTCCTGAAAGATGAATCAGTCGTTCTGGACCCATGGCTTGGCCTCTGCGTTCACCTGAATTGATCCCATTAGATTTTTTTTGTATGGGGAGCTCTTAAAAAATAGTATAAAGTGCCTGTTAATGATCTTCATTCATTACGACAAAAGATAACGCAAGCGTGCGAAGAAACAACAGTCGCACACTGTCGGTCAGCCACTCGTTCTGTCATTGATAGGTGCAAAGCTTTTCTCTGTGCTTGAGGCCGTCAATTTGAACATAACAAATACAATATGTATTTAGTTTTTTGCTGTTTGCGTAGAAAGAAAACGATAACTAACAAATCTCCAAAATATATTTTGAGTTAGTATTTTAATCCACTATCAATTTCCATAACTAAGCCGTTTAAGAGTTTCGTTCGAGAGTTTGTTTGTTTGTTTGTTTGTATAGTCGCGATAAATTTGAAAATCAGTTCACCGATCCAAACAAGATTTTCACTAATATGTTTCTTATGCTCTTATAATTTACATAGGCTATATTTTTTGCTGTTAGAAAAGTCCAATTAAATTGATAGTTTTTTTTCAAATAATCTGGTTTAAGACACGCTATCAAATGTTATTTTCTCTCTTCTGTCGTATTTGATTTCAAAATAAACTACAATTCCATAGAGTAATTACAGAATACATTTCAATTGAAAATCCAAAGAGATATATTTGTTTTGTTTGTTGTTTTTTATTTAAATACCTAGGTAGATCATGTTTCCTTAACAAATAAAAACCACACATAGATAACTATTGGATTTGATATAACAGTTATATAAACAAATATTCAGAAAGAAAGGTGACTTATCCCATTAAAGAACAGTATATAGTCCAGCGTAGCAAAGCAAATAATCATATGAATAAAATATAATGTATTTTTGTATGCGAATGTTGAAACTTCAAATTCAAAAATCTTTACACATTTACTAAGGTATACCAAAATATGTGTACTCCAGTCATATATTTTTTTACTTTTACTAATATTGAGACCCTAATGACTCAGGTCCCTAAGCTGCCAGTGTGAACTATTTCAAAACTTAGGTATCAGAAACATTAAATTATAATAATAATTATTATTAGGACTATTTTTATTATTATTTTTTATTATTAGTATTTAGCACCGCGTCTTACTACCCGTTCGGGTTATACGCTTTAAGTACTAATTACGCTAATGGATTAGAAATTGGGAGGGTTGAATTGGAGGAAGTGAACCAGCATCTGCGTGGAGGGAGAGTGGAAAACCATTTAGGAAAAACCCGCCCCAGTTCACCCGACCGAGATTTGAATCTCGATCTCCCCGTCCTCAGCAGTTGAGCTCAACACGACTAGCGCGTTAGACAACTATGCCACCGAGGCGGGTTATTATTATAAGAAACATAAGAATGCAGAATTTATATTTTATTCGCCGTATATATATATACTTTGTGGGCCTAACACCATGAACCGCTTGACCCCTCTTCGATTAACCCAAAAACAAAATGACTTATATTTGGCGCACATCGACATCCCTAAGGAAATCTTAGGATGTGCATTTTGGGCATTCATCTTTTTTTTATTTTAGCGCCACTTCTTATTAACCATTCGGGCTATACGCATTTCTACTAATTATTCTAATGTGCCAGGGATGGGAAAGGTTGAATTTAGAGGAAGTGTAACAGCATTTGCGTGGAAAGATAGTGAGAAACTATTTGGGGAATACCACCCCCACTACCCCAGATTGGGAACACATACCGATCTCCCTGTCATTGGCAGTTTACTATAGTCTATTGCGAGAGTGACGCATCAGACCATACGTCTAGCGAAGAAGGCTGTTCTATCTTTACCCTTCCATTATATTCCAAGCTTAACTCTTTAAACGCCACGACGATCTATCTGGCTAACTCAAAAACCAGAAAAGATAAATGGCGGAAAAAACCTTACTCTATGTACCTTTTGTTTACACTTTAAGGTAGCAAGCTTATCTACTATCTAGCATTGTTATTAATTGTATGGCATGGATTTTAAGTCAGGAGAATAGTCCGTCAAGGTATGACTGCTACTAACCATTGAGGGTAAACTAAATGCGCTTAGAGATACTTAAAAACGTGAACAAAATTATTATTTTTTAAATTCTACATATTATTATTATTATTATTAACGTACACCTAACACTGCTTAATCATTACCATAGGTATCATAATAACTAATAAAAATAGGAATATTAAACTTGGAATAGGCGTGCCTAATTTAATAAACCAAAGGGTATGCTCTAGTCTAGGTTTATACTTTTACTTATATATATAGGCCTACAGTCAACTCTAGATTTAGTTGTAGTAAACATCTTGGCATAATGAATTAAAGTGATTTTATCCCATCTAAATACATTTTAGTACGTCTTAAAAATATTGATTATAATAAACTGTCAAATCCGATTTTAGTAAACCTAAACATTCAATCCTCCAGGAATTTCAAAATTGTAATTCTTTGAAAACAAACCTTTATTACTCTTTCAATTGAAGACATAGATAAATTAGTTTTCTACTAAATTACTTAATTTTTTAGCACATAGAGCAACGGAATAAATGAAATGAGAAGGGTATGAAAGTTTTGATTCAATACAGCCATTGCACCCCAACCTCCGGGCTACATACCGTGGTTATAGCAAGTAAAGCAAGTAAGCTGCTTCGCTGTACTCTCTCTCTCCCTTTTTCTTTAAAGGCGTGAAGGCGTGTTCAATGGCCACTTTACATAACTGCTTCCAGAATACTGGTTAAGCTACTAGATGTATGGCTTTAGAGGGAGGATACGAGGTATCACTTAAGGAATTGTTACAATTCGTTGGTGACAATTCCTTTGGAATTAAATATTATTATTATTAGCACCGCGTCTTACTATCCGTTCGGGTTTCACGCACTTACGCTAATGTGTAATGGTAGGGTGATTGTGAGATGAAATGGAGGTCCTACAGTTTAACGTGGGACCCGAACCTGGGTGGAGGTCTGGCATACCACACATTCACAATTTGTGATTAATACACGTCTTGTCAGAGGTGAAGGAAGGGTTTAGCAATCAGAAAAATTTGTGCCGGAACCGAGAATTGAGTCCTGTATTGGAATTAAATACTTATCGATATTGAGAATGAATCTATAACAAATTAAATCTCCCCGAATGAAACCACCGTTTAGGCTCTGAGAGAAAGTTCTATAAATGTAACAAAGGAGGGTGAAAATGACTAAGACATGAATGAAGAGTGTGTCCTAAAAGTGTAGGAGTTGTTGAAGGGTGCTAAGTCTGTTCTGAGGCTTATTGAACTTATTTACAATGTTGAATCAGGTGTGTAAAAAGCACATACTCTAGAAAGGGTTATAAAATATATATTGATTACAACATTAGTAAGCAAGCAACATCATATACTAGATGATACAAATATTTATTAATTCATTTAAATAAAATTGATTCTCTCTGTAGACTTTTGTTTTGTTTGTCATTACCCCTCTCACTAAAGGTCAAGGAGGAACAAGTTTCTGTTTTAGTCAATTTAGAACATTGTTAAGGCTCATTATAAGTGAAGTTGACTGTATATTGAGATCTTAACCACTTACACTCCGCTAGCAGCTGTGGGTGGTTCCAAAACTAAGAATCATTAAAAGGTGATAAGTTTCATGTAAACTTAGTAAAGCCCCAGGATGGGTTTTTCAGATTTTAATATCAAGTATAGCCAGATTCGTGTCTTAAACCACGTTTTTACTGGAAAGTGTATTATTAAATAAGCCAGGATATTTTTAACTTTACATAAATGTGTAAGGAAATCCTTAGGTTTTTTTTTGTACATCCATTGTCAGCCTGAAGCATTATACATCATGACCACCCACATATTCTGGTAGATAAAAAACCAATACACATAGATAACGGTAGTTTGGCATGAACCTAAGTTCTTACACTAATCTTAGGTTTTGCTACCACACATATTTTGAGACTAAGATATTAAACTGCCCGATCGCTCGTGAGTGCGGATGCCAAACGAAGGACCATTTAAATCTAAAACTTGGTATATTTACTTATGGAAATTAACGGATGTGCATCTCAGGCTTTTATTTTTACCTTGATATAGCTTATGTTGCGAGTCTTAAGCTTTAGACAGCGTTGAAACCAGCGTTGGTGACTACAAAACAAATAGAACTATAAAACTGAAACTTTTAATACGTACGATACTAAGGAAAAACTTTGAGTGTACACATTTGGAACATATTCTTACTGCGTTCTATAAGACTATATTAATTTGCTCATATGACCATTGGTTTGTGATGTTATTAAGGTATCCTGTCATTATGTGCTGTTTAATTTAGAAATGATTCCCTTTCAATTGACATTCTTCAGCAAGGAGAAATTGCAACCTTCAATCCAAAGAAATCCAAAATGCACCCCTAACTTTATCCTAGTAGCGATGATCAATTGCAATAAGCTTTGAATAATATGTTGTGATCCTCACGTCCTATACCACATTATAGCTAGGGTGGATAGCTCAATAACCAAGAACCATAGAAAGATGAAACTTTGCATGTATACTTAGAATGACACATTAGAGGGTATATTCCTATGCTAGAACTAGCGGACGATACAAAGTGTGGTGTTCATAGTAACACAAAGCTAGCTTTTCCTTGACAGTGAAGATAACTTTCCGTCGATTAGTCACAATAACACAATAGCGCTCAAATCCCTTTCTAGGTTTTATTTTTATATATTAACAAACACAAAATTTAATATATTAACACAATGTCTACTGCAAAAATTCCTCAACATTTTACTACAAGTCCAATCATCCAATAGATATCCTTGCACCCGGCGAACATCAATTAAATTGATTAAACATTTTATTAAATGATAGATGTAATCATTTTATTTTTGATTGGGCTATGAAAGAGGCAATACTATATTATTTAATTCAATCTGATTGTATATTTAATTTAAAATGTACATCTCATTTTGAATCTGGAAAAGAAAAGGTGTAAGAAAATAAAAATGTTAAAATAATAATATTTTTCTCTACCAAACTTTTCTTTTTTTTTTGTTAAAGAAGATACATTTAAAATGCCGCAGTCCAAAAGAATGTGGAGACTAAGACTATTCCCATATGCGTTCAACTTTACATTTAACGGTTGAATAAATATAACATCCAATTAAATGTCCCATTTCTTTTTCACTTATTTCTTCATTGTCTAATTCATTTCTTCTTTGTATTTATTTAAAATAAAATTGATTTTAAATAGGTCTATATAAAACCATTTAAGAATATATTGTTAATATTCATTTAATTTATTCTAGCGTAAAGTAGTAAGGCATTTATCTATTCTTTTAATTTATATTTTTCAACCCGCATCGAAAAGAACGCAGACAAAATATCAAACGTTGTTTGAAAGTGACATGCGAATTTAGTTTCAAATTCCACACGGGTGAAGTAATGAGGCTATATATTGTTTTCTAAATGTTTTCCTACTCTCCTTTCACTCAAATCCGAGTACATTTCCATTAAATTGTATCTTCCTAATCCTTACATGAGTATTGCAGACATAGTTCTTAGTCCTAAGAAAAACTATAATAGTGGCCTATCTATTTAAACTACGCTTAATTTTTTTTTTAAACTGTGATTTTTAAATAAATTTAACTCTGTGTTAATAGACAAGTGGTCAATGTCATTTAGTTTGGATTGCCAGTGTTAGGCAGTAGGCCTACAAATCCCCGTCGGGTATACCTAGGTTTGATAGTCTCCCTCTATGTAAATGAAGGTACAATTAATCTAATTTCTACCTTCCTAATGTTTAGAAAATTAGCGTAATTTATTTATAATCCAAACGGCTGAGAATACACATACACATACATATATATATATATATATATTTATACATATATTTACTGTTTGCTATTAAATTATTTAATGCGTAAATAAAAACTATTGACATATTTTGGAGTATAGATGAAAGAAAACATTATAATTGCTTATACAAACAGTTTTGTAATTAAATGATGCGTTGCAAATACATATAATGTTTATAATCTATTTATTCTATTTTGTCAATAAAACAGTTTATCATATAGGATAATTTAAACTGTAAATCTTGATAGAACGTTTTCCAAATTCAGTTTAGCTACAGAAACAATATTATCCAGAATTACATGAAGAGCTTAACACAAAATGTTATATACATATTTAAAACTTGAATCAATTACTTTCCACAATAGTCCCTCGAGACCCAACCAATTTTTATGTTAAAACAAATTTTAAAAGCTATAATTGAGAACGTGTCAAAATAGTTTGGATTTCAAAATTATTTAATTGAAAGCTGGAGGGGTGAGAGGGGATTTAAAATTACTATATTCTACTTAGAAAAATTGAATTTCAAAATAACATTTCTAGAATCTAAAAGCAAAATTGACTTTAACATCCCGGCTAGTGAGTTTTAAAAATGTAATATGGTCTGGGATTTAAAAAATGTATATCATTACTAGTGAAACATCTATTTTGAATAGATGGTACGTGCACCACACATACTTTCCCTTGATTTTATTTAAATGATATAGATACATTCACTAAACACTTTTAAGATTTGTGAAACGAAAATATACATTGTCAGAAATGCTCTACCAAAAATGCATAAATTACATAATATAAGCAATTACAGAAACATTGAGAAATAATGAATATTTCTTCTGAAAGAGCATAACATTCAATTTTACATTTCAAAGACCTGAATAATAATATATATTTTTTTAGAGATCAGAAACTATTGGTTTTACAAAATAATATTTCGAATAAACTATTTTATTTTTATAATAATACTACGGCTTGATAATTAAAAATTAAACCTTAAGTTAGGTTAAGATCCTGATTGGATCCGAACCATCATTTTTAATATCACCATCCCCTAATCTCATCGGGATATGGAAATAGTCTTCACGAAAAGAATATGTGGTTGTACATTAGGTCATCCCCTGTGCAACGGTATATTATCACTGGTAAACTTTGAGCTAACTGTTTAACAAATTTGTGTAGCTAAGACATGGCATTATTATTATTATTTTTATTGCAAATTTGCTCTTGATCATGTAGGCGCTCATATCCCTTCTTGGGCTTCTCGTAATCCAAAATTATCTTTTCTCAATAACTCTTATTAGTCATTGTGTCCATCGCGCCGATTCTATATTTATCGAATTTGACTTTTATCATAAAAGAAAATCTAAACTCAGAGAGTTATTTAAGGAAATCCCATATCAATAGTTTATCATGTAGAGGTTCTGCTTATAATATTTAAATTTACAATATTCTGATTAATTTTTTGCATATTGTTACTGCTTTTAACCACTCTTTAGTTATTTGTTACTATTGCTATTTTTTATTCTTATCACTATTAATTACTATTATTTTTTGTAACTATTCATCATTATTTAACATTATTTAGCCATTTTTATCTTATTTTCTCGTGTAAATATATGTATTTGTATGGTAATTGTGTACTTTTCAGTGCTGGCCTGTTATAGGTTTTATGACTGTTGGCCAGCACTATAAAAAAGGAAATTGAAATTTATTTGAAATTATTAACCAGAAATATCAAAAACTTACTAGCAAATTACATACAATAGATTTTCTCACTGAATATTGTTAAAATGATATATATCAATTTTTCAACTATTCAAAGTGGGCTCGTTGTGTGTTTTCTATTCTTTTATGGAAAATAAATATATAAAATTATAAAAGGTAACATTATCATTCTAAAGATTAATCAAATCTCAAATACTTTTCAGTTAAAATAATGCCCCCTTTTTATTTACAGTAAAATACTAGAGGTACAATAATACATTGTTTGCCCAAATGGGTGTTACTTGGCAGAGCTGTATGTAGCAGAGATCTCAAATTTGATAGTGGCCAGAAAGTATTCTTACATAATGAATAAATCAATAAGTAGTGTATTTTCCTTGCGTGACATATAGTTCACATGTTTCCAAGTTGCCATAGGGAGACCTTGTTGCTTTCCTCAAGCGACCAATCTCAATACGGGTTCTAAGCTTCTCCAATGGTAAGGAGAACTGATTTATAATTATATTGCGCTGAGACTAATTTGAACCCTACTTAATGTACAATTTTATCTGTGCATATAAATGGCATTACGAATGCCTTAAGGAATCCAGAAAACTGGAATGCATTTTGTTTTATAACACTGCGTCTTACGACCTGTTCAGGTTTTATGCATTTGTACCAATTATGCTAATGAGTTAAGGATAAGAGAGGTTGAATTTAGATTATATATACCCAAATCTGCGTGGAGGGAGAGTGGAAAACCCTCTTTACACCCGACTAGGATTAGAATCCTGATCTACCTGTCATCGGTAGTCTAGTCTAACATGAGAGTGACGCCTTAGACCATTCGGCCACCGAAACAGGTTGGAATACTTTTAATTTTATATCTAAATTCTGTCACTCATATCGTTGGACTCACGGAAAAAGGTGTTAGTCTCGTCTAGTCTGGTTTGCCGGTGATGGGAAGGCCACGGTTCAAAATCCATCCTGGTATACTAAGGGTGGTTCCTCCTCAGTTGTTTCACACTCCACTTACATGAAAATGCATAAACATTTGACCTTGATAAGTGGTACTAATCCTAGGGGGTACGCTAAGATATCCTAGTGGTTACATAGGATAATAAATGTTAGGTTATAGAATATGTATGAATTACAAGGTGATAGAAAGCAAATTTTCTAAAGGGGTTCTGCTCAAGAGCACCTATAAAGGGAAATCGTAGGTGTCCAGACTACATAGATGGATACACCCTTCCATGTAATATACATAAAGCAAGATGGCTGTGGTTAAAGATATAGTACAATTTTCTAACAAGCCCCCCCATCACCTAGAAAAAATAAGCTTTTTACGCACTTGGTTCCTCCAAAATATTTTAGAACACCTTAAGCAAATAAAAGTTTGTTTACCTATGTATGGACCCCTATGGGCAATCGTCAAATTACATGAGGGTCCGGAAACCCCTAACCCACATTTCCACGCACTTGATAGCTTGCGTTATGCACCAATAACTTTGGGAGTACAAAGACGAAAATAAATTATATTATAGGGTACGTTAACAAAAAAAAAGTTGAATATTACTGCTCAAGGTCATAGCTTCCTAGCCACTACCGATGTAGTGTAACTATCATTATTATTATTATTATTGTTAGCACCGCGTCTTACTACCCGTTCGGGCTATACGCACTTACGCTAATGTGTAATGGTAGGGTGATTGTGAGATGAAATGGAGGACCTACAGTTTAACGTGGAATCCGAACCACGGTGGAGGCCTGGCATTCCTCACATTCACAAGATGTCTTGTCAGAGGTGAAGGAAGGGTTTGGTAATCAGATAAATATGTGTTTTTGTGTTTAGTGTAACTAAAAATGCTCATTTCCCAGAAGGGTAATTAGAAGCAATGCAATTATATCAGTTAAAATTTAAATGAAATAAATGTTTTCAACTAAAATCTAGATATCTGTAAAGGAAATTTTAACTTAACAGACTATTTAATACCTTAGTCAAACCAAATTGAATTTTCCTCTGTAGTTGTAAACAAACGAATGTTCTTTTTTCATGAAACTAGCTCATATCGTCTTATAAGAGCTCAAAATAAAAAATCGTTTTGGTTTCACTATCAAGAGTAAGTGAGGAATAAACACGTGAAAAGCTACATTTGGAGCATCGTGCTGTATGGAGCGAAACATGGACTCTTAGGAAGAAGGACAAGAAATATACTTAAGAAACTTTTAAATGTGGTGTTTGAGAAGACTTGAGGAGATCAGGTGGACAGAGAGGGTGACAAATGAAGAATTCCTATGAAGATTGACTGAAAAGAGAACCATTTTGGATGTGATTCTTAGGTACAAAACAAAGCTGGTTGGACACATCCTTAGGAGGAACTGTCGTCTGCACGACGTCATAGAAGGAAGAGAAAGGAGAGGGAAGGAGCTTAGGAAGGAGGAGGATTCAAATATTATATGGCTTGAATAAAAGAAGAACATTCTGGTAGCTCATGGAGGAGGCAGAGAACAGGGCACGTTGACGGTCTAAATTCAATGACAAAAGGAATGGACCTGTAGTAATACAGAACACATAATACTACAAATAATAATAAATAACAATAATACACAGTTCGTAGATAGACTAAGTTACATCATAATGGGCAAAAAATAAGCCCAGTCTAGAGCTCGCAATGGTAGTCAGACAGACTAGCCCACTAGAATAAACAACTCATACTATAAATAAATGGTAAGACACAAACTCACAAACTTTCTCATATTGTGTATTATAGCTTGGATGAAAATGTTCAAAAATAGGTTGTCATTAATCTATCAACCAACACCATGGTGTAGTTGTCAGTGCACCTGACTACGAGCTTAGGTACCTCCGGTTCGATTCCCTGTTGGTACCTTTGGTATTTTTCCGTTTAGGTAAATAATTTCAATAGTCACAGCCACTTGGTTAATTAGGATTAAGAATGGTTAAAACGCACCCTGGATTCACAACATCATAATAGCTATCATCACATCATCTCAATGTGGGTATATGTAGACAACCTCCTATGGTGTACCCTGGGTATAGTTCTGTGCCAACGGAGCGGCTAATAGTCTACACATAAAGTGATCAAACCTGAACGTCAAAGTCCCTCCCGGTTAAATGTGCCATACGATAGAAAAAATTAAACTACTCTATAGTAAGTTTTCCTCAAACAAACACATTATTTGTTACTCGCAATAAGCACACTTTTGATATACATTTTATTTCATTCATTCATTCAAATATCTTTTAACAAATTTATAATTTTCAAAAATAAGATAATTGTAAACAACCCTTAAATAATTTCTAATTGGTAAAAAAACATTAACCCTATTTTTATTTATCACGAAAAACTAATCACAGATACTAATTTTTAATTCAATCTTCAAGAAAAAATTAGAAAAGTTTCAAATTTTCTGTAATTTGTCGTAAGAAAACTTTTTAGAATAATTTAGTTTAAAAAAATATAAATATTTTATTATTAATCATGTAAAATAGTCTCCCGACCTCAATTTTTAACAAAATCGTTAGAGATATTTTAAAAAAAATATTTCATTTTTGCAAAATCATTCTCCAGTGAACTACTGTAAAATTAATTTATTTTAAAAGAACATATATATTTATAATGTTTAAAACTTAACATATAACCATTTTGAAACAGATTGTTAAAGCTATTTTTTTTTAATATTCGAAATGTTTTAAAACGTTATTAGTAAACAAATCTTAAATTAATTTTACCTCAAAAGTATGTAGAGAGTTATATTTGTCATGTAAAACCAAATCAAAGATATGAAAATTAAACAAAATCGTTAAAGACATATTTGAAATATTTCAAACTTTGAAAATCACGAATAAGTAAACTACCTTTAACATAATATGTTAACCCAAAAACAATGTATACAGTGTTATTTACAAGGTCAAACAATACCTTCAAATCCATTTTAAACCAAACCATTATCATCATTCCGCAATATTTGGAATTCAAAAACAATTAATCAGTGAACTACTCTTAATTTGGAGGATAGGATCAAAATAAAAATTAATAATCCCGGGGTATTGCTCTATAACATCTACAAATCAACTTCGAACAAAATCCAAAAAACGTTTCAGATCCGTGGCCAGAGGAAGTATACATTGAATAGAGAGAAGTGAAAAGTCCACTTTCTGGGGTTAAGACACAAATAAAAGATAAATATTCATCATTATAAAATGTGAGAGCTGAAGATGTAATTTTTCTAGGCATTCAATCACATTTATGCTTCACGGAATAGTAAATCCAGCTAATCTCCATTGATTAATCCTTAAGTTTATCAAAGAGATTTACCACCCAATGCCATAATTGGCAGAGCTTTTGGCATTCCCCATGTCAAAAACAAATGGTCCCGTCAAAATCAAAGGCAGTTAAGTGACATCTGTCCAACATCTTAAACATTCGCCCACCAGTTTGGGTGTGTAAAATATTATCAACAGAGCTAAGGTAAGAGAAAAGGTAAGTGTTGTTGCAGTTTTTATAATAAAATATTGGTTGATAGAGTCTAATTTACTTCACATGGTAGATTCAATAGTTCATGAATAATTGTCATGAGTATAGAATCTTTTTAAATAAATGGAATTTTTTAAATTAAATTCCAGGTCTTCCTTGACTGAAATTCAAGAATTATTGTTGATCTCATCCTGTGAAGAAAATTAAACTATTTGTTTTTAAATGGAGTAATATTTTATTTCTTTTGACTAAAAAAAGTTTTGATAAATAAATTGCAAGAATACTCTCTATAGATCACGTTCCCTAAACTTCTTCTTTAAAGACAAATCAAAATAAGTGATGAAATAAATTTGAATTTCACCAATTTAGGTAATTGCATACATGAACTACCCTTGTATTTATTATTAAAACAAATCAATTTCTTCTAACCTATATTAATATTCTAAGGTCCTGCTTCGGTGGCCGCGTAGTCTAGGGTGTCACTCTGGTGCTAAATAGGACTGCTGGTGATGGGGAGATTATGGTTTCAATTCCGACTAGGTGTGCAGAGGGTGGATTTCCCTAAATGGTTTCTCATTCTCTTTTCTAGCAAATTCTGTTACACTTCCGCTCAAATATACCTAACTCATACCTACTTCACTAGAGGGCATAAGCCAAATCATTGCTTGGTAAAAAGATGATGTGTGCCAAGATTTGCTTAAGTCAAAATAATTATTAGAGTTCACATGGTCATCATGTTAGCCGCTACTAGTTTCAGAATATAAAAGGTTTTGCGATTCAATTGTAATAGCGGATTAAGTAATATATTTGTTAACTTCGAATTTTAGAATATTTCTTAAGTATGATGTTTTATAACTTATATAATAATCTTTTTCCTAATTTGTATCTAGGTAAATTGAAATATGAGAGGTATTAATTACAATTAAAATTGGTTGATTTAATCACTCACCCAATCAGCTTTTATCTTTATTTAAGTTTATAGCCCCTCAGTCAAATTTGTAATAGATTGCATTTTTAAAATATTTAATTAGCGTATTTGATAACAACTTTTAAAATATTTAAGCTATTTTGTCAAAAAATACTCATTGTAGCCGTTCACTCTTTTCTCCTAAAGAAATACTATTTTTATAGCATTATGAGCCCACATAGGTGAGCATTGTACTAAACTTCAAGCTCCTCTAGTCTGGTTTGCTGGTGATGGAAGTCAGGCTTAGAATTCCGGCTTGGTGTACTAAAGTTAAATTTTGTAAAACAGTTTCTCATTTTCACTCCACACAAATGCACGTATACTCCCTCCAAATTCTGGCGTCTTCATTCCTATCTCAATACTTACTTATTCAATGAATTTAGTAACTCAAAATCTCATTGCTGCACTTGCAAAAGTACGCCATTTATCCCTATAGAGTTAGTTCTACCCAGTCCATCTCATTACACCCTATCTCTTTGAGGTCCATTATAATATTAACCCCCCCTTTTCGTGTAGGTCTTACCAATGCAATACTTTGAGCACAGTTCTAGAGTCTCCTCTTTGCGCTGCATGTCCTGCCCACCTTAATCTATGTTACTTGATTATCATAACAATGTTATGTGATGATTACAGGGTATGTGACTAATCATCATGTAACCTACTCCACTTCAAAGTGGCCTCATTCCTTTTTGGACCAATTATCTTCATAATCACCTTGTTTTCAAATATCTTAATATTATTATTTTTTAGTTATGTATCCAATTAGTATATTTAAATGCGGATAGTCCTGACGGGTAGTAAATGCGGTGGAAAAAAACAGTAAAATTGTGTAGCAGGATTTAAACATTATCTGAAGTTGGTAACATCTAAGATATACTCAATCCACTTGAGATTATAAAGAGCCCTTCTCACTGAGCTAAAATGGTGAGAACCATCTTTTTATTTGCTCTAGGCTTTTAATACGTTTCTTGATGTGTTGGCACTCCTGATAGAGACATTACCAAGTCATTGGATTCTATCTCAAAGACGATTAAACTTGAAACAAGGCAAACGACCACTCTTTTGGACCTCTTCTTACATCCCCAGAAATTTCCATAGAGTCTAGTTAAAATAACGAGGTAATTTAAACCTTGGACTCTTTGACATTTCTTTGATTTCTTTTATTTTCTCTCAATAGCATGATTACAAGGAATGGCTTATTTTTCTGGAAATAAAAAAAGCAATAACATTTTCCTTCATGGTATCATCTACAACGCAATTTACTAGGAAACCTTTTGTCGAAAAGATAAAGAAACAAGTTGTGTTTCGAGTACTGGGTTGTGGAATTGTTCAGTTAAAATGTGTTACGTGATCAACATGTTCAATGGAGTGATGACAGATTGTATTTATTATATATAATATGAGCTCATTCTTCAGTTCATATAGATTTGGTGCCATCAGAGATCTTATAGGCCTAGCTATGAAATAAATTTGCTTAAAAATGCTTAGCTTTATTTCTCTTTGGCTGGATTATTTCAAGTTAATTAAAATAAACTATTTTTTAAGCATTAATATAAAGTTAATAAAAGTTTAATTTTGTTTTGAATAACAACAACGGAATATATAGTCGATTTCGCCCGGGTAGCTCGTGTTTTTCTACAGTAGTCTGGGGCCATCATTTGGTTTGGGGGGTTAATAGCTTAAGTTACATCTGGTCAGTGTTTGCATCGAGGTGTAAAATAAAATAAAATTTAAAACAAATAATTATGCTCCAAAGGGCAAATGAGACGATGAGTCTAACTTAAATAATGGTATTGTATGAAATTTATTACGAAATGCGCTTCAAAAATATTTTATAATTACCTTTTTATTTATTTTTTATTTGAGATAATTAACGTATACTTTCTAAACCATTTGATTATATCAGATTTCGAGAATATCTACGAGCGAGAGTGAAAGAGCCGTCTAATTTTAACGAAAAAAATTTATTTTCACATAACTTCCAGGGCTATTTTAATGGCAGAAAATAAAATAAATTGGTAAATTTGGGTCTTTCTCTTCTACAGTGCTACAATACCGACCAGGGTACGTGCTGTTGGATCTGTCCTATAATTAAAATAGTATGTTTGTCATGTGCTAATATAGCTATTAGGTTCACGAGTAAACATTATATAAACGAAATAGAAAATAAACTACATAGTTACAGAGGTTTTAACCCGCATAAAATAAAAGTTTGAAACAAAAAAAAGGTTAATTTGTTAAAAGGCTTTTTTCCATGGATAAAAGAATATAGTAAAATAAAGGGTTCCTTTTAGACTTATAATTGCATTTTAATTAAGAAAAACAGTTTGTATTGCTAAGTTTCTATGTATGTTTCTGTAATTATTTATTTACCCCTTGAGGGTCAACTAAACCTTGATGCTTTTTTACTTGTTTTAACTTGTAATTAACTTTTTTTTTTGTATACATGTTCAGTAAATTCGACAATTAAAGCTTCAACAAAAACTGTAAATGAACTCGTCTCGTGTTTCAAATAGTAGATACAAAGTTTTTTTCTCACATAAAAGAATACATTTAAATAACAGTTAATAAAGTTACATACACATGTTTTATGTTTGGTGATTTAATGAAACCTACTTTTCACACATTTGTATATATTAAAATTATTTTTCTCAAGAAGTATATGTTTAACAACGATTAGGCTCTTCTGTGGAAATCCAGTTGTCTAAAGCCACTTTAGTTGCAAAATTACTTATTGGTTTTGATACTGCGTCATACTAACAATCCGAGTTATAAGCACACGTGTAAGGGATAATCAAGGTTGAATAGTGAAAGTGTAGCCCGATTTTCACGTAGGGAGAGTGGAAAACCATTTAGGAAACACCACACTCAATACAACTGAATTTAGATTTATTTAAAGAACTCAGTAAAACCAAAAGTAATCAATTAACAAGCACTTATTTTTTTATTATATATAACATATTAATATTTATCGATGATAAATATTGAAATAAAGCTATTGGGAATGATGAAAAGATTTATTATCTACTAGGTAAAGAGTGCAATATAATTTTGGCTAGAGTTTTGAAATTCCATTATATATTTAGTATATTTTCTTTGGAAAAAAGAAGTATACATGAAAGGTTCTCAGAACCAAACAATCCTTATTCCAAACACATAAAATGATCAAAAGTTAGCAATAGGTCTGTCATTATTATATTTAGCCCTGCGTCTTTGTACCCTTACAAGCTATACGCTTATGTACCAACTTAACTAATTTACTAGGGATTAGGGAGGTTAAATATATATAATGTATCCGCATTTGCGTGGTTAGAGAGTGGAAAGTAATTTAGGAAAATACACCTTCAATGTACCAGAGGGAGATCGAACTACATTCTCCCCACCTTCGGTAGCCTACTATTGCGAGAGTAGCGCCTTAGCCCATGCGACCACCAAACACGGTTAGAGAATATTCAATTGAATTAATATAGAAAATTATCCTAACAATGAAACTCTACAGTTATTCACAACAATAATTCGGTATCTTGGAAATATAAGTCTCATTCTTTGTTTTGTGTAAAGCTTATGTCTATGGCCCGAAACTGGCTACTTCAAGAATTGGCTGGACAATTTGCACATTTGCCAGCCGAACCAGCAAAATCGCGAGATTGTAATGAGCGCAAATTTGAATTCGCATTTTGGCCATTCAAAGCATGAATTGGCCATGACAGTCTGTGCAGTGCCTTAAGTGCCCCTCTAATTCACGTGGTTGCGACAAGTTGAAACATTTGTTGCCTCATTGTTTCGACATGTTTTCCCAACTTAACCTAAACTCATCTCGTTTATGTAATTTATTAAACTTTCGGAAAATGCTTATAGCTACATTAAATAAAATATAAGTTATATGAATAAAATTATTTGCTTTGAGCTGTTTCTAAGGATTTATCCAGAACTGGTCAGCCAAAGTGGCTGGTTCTTGGCGGTGAAATATATATCAATATATATTATATTATTATATTTTATATATATACTAAGGAGGGCTATAAATCCTGACTTCTTAAGGATATTCGAGTATTCAAAACTCAAATACTAGAAAGGTTGCCATTATATAGCCTACTGGTGGCTTAGACCTATGTAATAAGAGGGAAAATCTAACAATAAACCCCATACCATTATTTTATCACCTAGTGTGAACAAAATAAGATTTTTACCTATGTGGGAAAGTTAGATACTTATCAGCGGCTGTGCTTACAAAATTTTCTAAAAATCAAGATTCGGGATTCAAAAGTAAAATGAAGATTCATATTCGATAAAAGTTTATTAAAGCCATCTCTAATTAAAACACACACATCACATTTGTTTGAAAATGGCTTCCAACCCTACAACGCCACCCTTCCCGCCAGCTGATCCATTCCTCCGCACTGAGTCATCTTCTTCAAAATGAATGTATTTAGTAAACAAAGTAATAAATATACAGAATCCTCAATGAAAAACAAACAACAAATAGATTATAAAGAAAAAATTAATTGGAAATAAAGATAATTGCAGCTACCAAGCATGATTACTAATATAATAAAAACTACAAATAAAAAATGTTTAGAATGGAGACAAAAATTAGCATCTAATAACAAAACCTTTTTAATCTTTTACATTCCATGTTCATTTTGCTTCATGAAATATATGAGGACAAAAAATAATCTTGGGCTTATATTAGTTAAAAAATAAAATAATAAGTTATATTATTGAGAGAGAGTTAGTATTCAGTTAGTGGTAATGGCATTAGGTTATTAAAGTGTTTTAATTATGATTTGATTATTCTTATCAATTTATTTAAAAACCAGGTATTTTAGATTTGAAACATGTTTTTACAATTGCATGTATATATTAACCCTAATGCTAATTCAAATAAAATATTTTTTGGTCTTAAATACCCTAGTCTCATAAAAAAATTTTAAATAATTTTAATAGCCTAAATAATGTTTTTTTATTTCAATCAATAAGTCAATTATATACATATTTAAGTTGGGGATTGAGGGAACGCTAGAAAATGGCATTGTTTTTGCAGTTCGTATAGCAAAGCTTTTGTTGGTCAAAAGAAATAAAATATTGCTTCAGTACATACATAAACTTTACTTTTCTGTCCATGGTGATATCAAATGTTGTTGAATATCTGTCAAGGGTGTTATTGAATTTAATGACTACTTTTTTCTTCATTTAAAAAGGTTGACATCTAATGGCACTATACACATGCAAGATATTCAACAATCATTGATATCACTATATTAAGAAAATTAAAATCTATGTTGTACTGAATCAATATTTTATTTACTATGGCCAAAAAAACAGTGTTTTTCTAATAAAACTGCAAAAACACTGACATTTTCTCGCGTTCCCTACAGCACCACCTTAATCCAAGCTTGTCTCGAACGTGAGCTTTCTGAGAAGCTCGGAGACGCCAAATAAATATACTTAAGAAAAATCAAGTTACTTCATTATCTGCTAGGCTATATGATCCTAATTAATTTAATTTAGATGAAAAATGACGCCTTTACACATTAATTGACCCAGGACCTTTGGCTTTGGGTGAAGGATGATGTCCCTGAGCATAATATAACTCTCCTATAGATCAGTGGTAAAAACTTGACGTGCAAATCCAAAAGTTTTGAGTTCAATCACGGTGTCTAGGTGTCATTTTTGTAGATTATTTGATTAATTGAGAATCATGGAAACAAACGTTACTACCCTCATTTCTGTCTTTGTTATTGTTTTTTTTTTTAATTTTTGTCATCACCGTGTCTTACTATCTGTTCAGGTTATACGAATATATGATCATTACTCTAATGGTGTAGGGATGAGGAAGGAAGCATTTTAGATATAATCTGCCCATATTTGCGTGGAAAGAGAGTGGGAAAACTTTTAGGGAAAACCACCTTCAGTATACCCGACTAAGACTCGAACCCCATTCTCCCCGTAATCAGTAGGCCAGTCTAACACAAGGGTGATGCCTTAGACCGTTCGGCCACTGTAGCGGGTGATTTAAATTTGAATGACTCTACATTATCTTACATCAGTAGTAAAAACCCAAATAACTATATATGAAAATAATACACATAAAGGTTTTACAAAGTATTTTTAAAGCTAAATGAAAACTGTACAAAGTAGTCAGGGGAAAAAAATCCCCTTTGATCTTTGTGAAATATTTTTATTTTTCATGTTATCATGCAGTGCCACTGATGTTACATCACACTGCTCAAGAAAGTAAATGTGGCAAATAGCCACTAGTCGTATATAAAAATAAATTTAAATAATACCAGGGCCGTACCAGTAGTCTAAGAAGGGGTCAACGAAGTTCAATCTCTTCACCCCTCTAAAATTATGATTAGTAATGGAATGTTGCATTCTTCGTCAATAAATAAGCTTGTGGCTTATTGGAGTCTTATAAAAATCTAAAGTTCAATCCAAATAAGGTTTGAAAGAACTATAATCTAGTTTAAGAGGTCTTAGTGTTAAAGATTATGTTGGCATATCCTGTTGGGAATTTCAATTTGAGCAAACTAGGAAGAAAACCCTTCTTCCCTCAAAATTAAGTGTTTGGACTTCATATAATCATCGCGAGGTTTAAATCTTATATTAGGTCCTGAGATGACAGACTTTTCTAATAATATGTTAATTCATAAAAAGTTTGAGGTAACAAATTTCTTTTCCAGTTTACATATGGATAACATGATGCAAACTGCCAAAGCCAACATTTCACTCAATTAGAGGAATCTTAGTATTTGTCCATCATTTTATTAAAAATACAAGTATATTTCAGTATTTCCAGTATATATAAATAAAGTCAAGTATATTTCCAGTAATTGTAGACACACTTGAACATAAAATCAAATTGATTTGTGATGATTTTTATTATTTTTGAAAATGATATTAGAAAATGTTTGTATATAGATGTAAAATTTAACTTATAGTTTTATAATTTGTATTTTTTTAATGTATTATTTAAAAATATATATTTCAAGGTGCGATGGTATGGCTAGTTATCTTATAAATTAACATCAAGTAATCAAAGATATACCTGGAAAATATTTCAACTAACTTCATTTTTACACTGCCGTTTAAGAGGTAAACTTAAAATAAATCGACTAAAATACAATGTTCTTATTCATTTAGAAGGTGACCTGGTGGTCTAGGGGTAAGGTGTCAGACTTCAGTGCTGGGGGTCCGGGGCTCAATCCTTGGTCCTTGCACAGATTTCTCTGGTTGCCTAACCCTTCCTTCACCTCTGACACCCCGTGTATTGATCAGAACTTGTGAATGTGTGGAATGCCAGGCCTCCACCGTGGTTCTGATTCCACTGTAGGTCCACCATTTCATCCAACCAATACACATTAGCGTAAGTGCGTATAGCCTAAACGGGTAGTAAGACGCGGTGCTAATAATAATAATAATAATCTTATTTTTAGATTTAAAAAAATTCAAGATATTGTACTGTGAATAAAGAAAGTATACTAGCATTACTAAAGAGGTTTTAGAATTAAGATAAAACACCAAAGTGTTTATGGATCGATAACAAACAATCATATTATATGTAATTAGGTCACTTTCAAAGCTCGGAGTTAAAATGGCTTCTTTTATCTATTTGATGGTCCAGAGCTAATAATTTTCATTCAGTAATCTAACAAGGAGTGCATAACATGGAGTAAGCAACTTTCACTTTATTCACTTCTCTTATATCTTTATTCGTTTTTGTTTATCAGGGGCTCTCCATCTCATTTCTTTTTATATAGCCACTATCACACCATATATAAAATGAAGTTGTTAATATTTGATGAATCGCCTTTTTATGGAGGCTATTTTTAAGGCAACCATACACAGCAGTAAATGATGTCACTTTTTAGAGCACATCCCATCACGAGTCTGCGGAAAATTATTGCAGCGTGGAGGTTTAATCTCACGCTTTTGAGTCACAAAAAATAATAAAAAATGATGCTAATTTCATTTTGAAATGCAGCAGTAATAGGTGCGCGTGCTTGCGATCGAACCACAATGGCGGCCGTTGTCAGATAACGAGATGACCACGCGGGGTTGGGGTACTATGGATCCAGTACAGGATCATGTGACTTTCGCCAACATACCAAGAGGTGGGGTGGGGGGGAGGAAGGGGCGTGCATTATCCATTTGCGTAGCATTCATTAAGGGTAATGGTGCTTTCTATTCGGCTCGCCAAAGTCCATGGCCACTCACGTATCACAAATCATCACAGTATAGGATTCTGCCATGTTTTCCACTCCTCTTTTGGTTTTAAGGAGAGAACATATAGCATCGAATATTGGTTGCCAAACTTCTTAGTCACGTGGACTATCTAATAATGGAAAAGCTGATTCGCTAACTCCTTGATGTAATATAAATGTCTAAAAAGAAAAGACAATCATAAATTTATAGTAGGCCATGTCATAGGGATAAATTATTCATAATTTCCTTTTTTATTTTTTTTAATGTAAAAATAGTAACAATATAAATTAAATTAAAATAAATTTAGGTATTAAATTTTTTGCATGTTTAGTCATAATATATTTTTTTAATATTATGTAAAAGTAGGCCTAATTATAATAAAAATAAAATAATATTTTTACATTTATAATCATTAATAAGTTATGCTAGAAATTAAATTGCTTGTTTTACTTAAAAATATCATAGAAATCTGGAACAATTTCCAAGACCATCTCCTTAAGTCTGATTTCACACCAAGACTATTTCTTATCACATTATTTACACCACAAAGAGCAGAAAAGGCAAATAAGTTGTTTGAAAAATTATCAAAGATTTCAGTACTTTTTCGAAAGTGCTTTTTACTGGATGACGAGAAAACAAAATAAAATATATTTAATGCCCAAATACTCCTCTCAACGTTGTGGTCACAAGGGGCATTGATAGAATCCCACTTTTCAGCCTCACTTTCTCGTCGTGCTTTAATATGGGAAGGCATCTCCAGTCTGTTTAGAATATACCTGAGATTAACCATTTTATTTAAAATTTTATGAAATTTAAAATGTATTTAAAGGTATGTCACGGATTCCCTGGATGAACCTTGTGGACCCCTGAGGGTCTGCGGATGCCACTTTGAGAATATCTGTATTATACCAAACAAACAAACAACCCAAATCCTTTTGGTTACTCTCAATCACACCAAAATGAGGTTCTAGCAAAAACAAATAAAACTATGTCATGATATTTGAAAAGCACTATTTAATCTTTTAATCTCTAAGACTTTCAGTAGGTCATATTTATAAATGTTATAGGTTTTTTTAAAGATTAATGTAGTTAAATCCTAGAGTAAAACATTACTAGTTTGTTTTTATATATAAATTATGGTACATAACTACACTATTTATTAAGTGAAACTATAATTTATTTTCAAACTGGAAAATCCTTTTATATAGAAAGAATAAAAATTGTTAGCTAATTTTAGTCACACGGTGAGTACGTGGCCTTAACAAGCTTTTCTAATTTAGTGTTGTGGTCAATGATGGTGAGGGTTCCCATTCTGATCGGGGGAACTGCGGGTGTTTTTTAATAAATTGTTTTCCAATCTCCCTTACCGCCAAAATGGGTAAACTTCCTCTAAAATTCTAACTCTTATCATCTCCACCCTATCAGTTGGATAAATGCATACAGCCCAGATGACTCGTAAAAAGCAAAACCAATAATATTTATATTTTTAGTCTCAATGATCTATCACTTTTTCCACATGGGTGGTTGAATCATAATCATGCGATTTAAAAGGGGTATTTTAAGAAAAGGTTGAACGATAAAAATTGATTGATTTGCATCCTTGTATATTTTTCACGTGAATTTTTAGCTCATACCTTTTAATGTGCAGCCACACTTTCATCAGAAGAAAGTATCCAAAGGTTATTTTTTTATTCTTTCTAAACGGTGTTTGATTACGTGATGAGCTAAGTAACTCGTTACATTTCCCTTTGATGTCACATAGTAGCACTGCGCTTAATTTAGTGAATTTGCTGGAACAAACTAATCGCTTATTCCTTTATTGTACCAATTAGCGTTCGTGTCACGTAGCACCCTGCGTTGGCGCTGCTTTCCCGTTAAAGTGGAAGAGCGCACTAGGCTGGCAGGATGGCATCTTGACTGGCTACACCCAGGTGCGCGCGCAACTTTCTAGCAAGTTGTCTTCATTTGGAGGTGGCTCATAGCCTTTAAGAGTGCTGCTTCGATAAGAGAGAAATTGCCGTGCAGACGTTCAGCTACAACGCAATATTTAACACTGTAACACATTGTTTCAAAGTATGATACACTTTAGGATAAAACCGAAGTATTTTAACAAGACTCTTTTTCCTTAGCAACCCTATAACTTAGTTTGCATTTTATTAAGATAAAACTAGTGTGGTAAAATGTGACATTAGCTAATTTCCAATGACTTTTTAAGCATATTTTTGGAATTATAAGACTAGGTTTGATGAAAATAGGGCTCTAGATCTAGCCTTCCTCTAACAAATAGAGTATCTTTATAGACTCAAATCAGAAAATTTTAAGATTTTTGAGAACTAGCAGCAAACTCTCTTCTTTATTTTGAGATAAGAAGTTTGGTAGGTTTCTTTCCCTTCTTGCTGTTGTAAGTGAAAATCCAAAGGGAGTATAAGTTTAGAGAGAATAGAGAAGTAGTTCCATAAAATGGCACAGACCATTGAATTTTTAGCAGTGTGGCCTGACTGCGATTGATACTTTCACGCTGACCGAATCGGCCACCTAAAGTTGGGGTGGAGGTGAATGCAACTTAAAGATAATACTTTTTATAGTTAAACAATTTTAGGACAAAATGAATAAATGTATGTTTCAGTATATTCGTTTGACTTAATTCTACACTCATAATAATATCAACAATTTCTTGAATGTCTGTCTGCATAGTGGTATTTTTGGAGAAACTTTTTAAATTAAGAGAATAAAGAATTATCACGACCAATAGTAACCATTGAGATCACCATGCGTAGAAAATAAAACTAAACGCATCTACTAAAGCAATATTTTATTTATTGTGCCACAAAAAAGTTTTGGTTTGAAAAAACTGCTTAAATTCCGGTATAAACTCTCTTTATCTTCCATCACACACCAAAATTAAGGAGTACTGTCTATATTTAGGGAGATATTCTCAAACTTCAAAAAGTTATTATGGGATGATATGTTTTAAACATCAAAATCACTAAAATATTACTCAATTATTTTAAAATGTTAAGTTGTTTTGTTTACTTCGGGTCTTATTATCGATTTGGGGTGTAATAAATTTAATTATCACACTAATAATTGGGAATGAGAAGGGTAGAATTTAGAAGAAAAGTAACCGAATTTTCTTTGAGGCCGATTAGAAAAACCACGTAAGAAAAATGCAAAATAAGTATATCAGACCGGGATCAAACCGCAACCTACCCGTCACTGTAAATCTGATACTATGAGTTTTACACTTTCCCACCGTACGGGTAAAAGAATATATTGTGGTCCCATTAAAATTGACTTGGATGCAAAATCCAGGTTTATAACCATTTAACTTAGTATCAAAACTATATTTCCCGTTAAACTTCGCGGAATATAAACTAAATCTGGTTTTACGTATCCCTAAATATAATTTCTAAATGTGTGTGTATGTATGTGTGTGTGTGTCTTTCCACACCCTCCAAACGCCCTTATAATGACCTAGAAAGCTGAACCTGTTTAGATCACGGGACAGAATCAAACAGAGCCAAATTTTAGTTTTTTTAAATTGGATTTTTTTTAAACAATCTCCACTTTTATAATTATCAGTTCCTTTGTTCAGACGAAAAAATCTCATCGTCAAGAAGATCTAGGAAGGTGACATTTTGCAAGAAGGTAGTCCCTAACCAATAAGGATTAAGGGATACGTCTTGGTGACAGAAAATTCCAATTTAAGGCTTCAAAAATGGGGGGCCTATCAAAAAATCCAACTCGATAAAATCGTGAAACTCAAAAGACCTAAGAGTCAGAAATTTTGCAAGCAGGTAGCCCTCTGATGGGAAATGGTAATAAAAATTTCTCATTCAATGACCTCAAAATGGGGGTAAATTTCAATTAAACAAAAGTACAAAAAAAAATTGAATCCCAGACCACCTAGTAAAGTGAAATTTTTCAGTCAGGAATTTCCTGTCCCAAATCTGTATAGATGATTTTCTAATATGTGTATTTGTGTGTGTCTTTCCCTAACCTCCAGAAGGCCCCTAGATAAACTAGAAAGATGAACTTTGCAAATTTATAGTATAAACCACGAACAGAAGCTAACGAAGCCACCACTTCAATTTTTTTTTGTTTGATTGAATTTTTTTAAAGCCTTTATTGAATTAAAGGAACTGAATTGGGAGTAAGCGTTTTTCAGATCATACTAAAAAAATAAGTTGCATCCTAATAATCCAAGTTTAGTTTGCCTGTTGCCGACCGGCTTATATACAAATTAAAATTATATAAATCTAAAATGTAAGGTGTTGTATATATTTAATTGTACTTCTATAAATTTACTATAGAATTAAAGATGTATTAATATTAGTGGTAGTATTACTTATATAGTAAACATGTTGATACATTTCACCTCCATTTTAGTATGAGCCATATTTTTAAAATATCTAACGATTTTTTTCTAAACAAAAGACCAAACTTTAAAATCTGCAATGTGTTTCAATAATCCGGAATGTGGCAACCTCAAAGCTTGTACTTCTACACATGAATGAACAAATAAACAAACCTGTGACAAATGCCTAACGCTACGAGCATTGGTTCTAAATGCTACCATTTGTTGCCTTTATGCCATAAAGGCTATAATGAGTACAGCCCACTTTCGTGGCCGTATGGTCTAAGGGGTCACACTGGCAATAGATTGAACTGTTGATGTTGGGGAGATAGTGGTTCGAATCCCGGTTGGGTGTACGAAGTATTGTTTTTCCTAAATGGTTTTCTACACTCCCTTTGTAATTGAATGTCATCTAAATTGAGCTAAAATTATTCTTAATAACTCAGAGTAGTTAGTACATAAACCTATATCCCAAACGGTTTGCTAGAAATGGTCAAAAGAATCTGTATATCTAAAAGTATTTATAGTAAATATATAAACACAAATTGTTTATAGTGAAACGGTTATTTCTATCGATTCCAGTAGAACTAGTATCATGCACATATCTACTTTTTCTACAAAGATACGTTCCGTAAGTCTATACATACAGTTGGGCAGTTAGCCGTTGTAGAAGATAAAAGGATCGGAAATTGGTCTTGTGTTGTGAAAAAGAACGCTAAATTGATTTTCCGTGAAGAGTTGCTAAACCAATCATTTCGTAAAGAATTTGTCAAATCAAATCTTGGTTGTGTTTATGGCATTTTGTCTTTGAGCCTAAGTGGGGTGGAATCTTGTCTTACTGTAATCGCTATTCCAGCCTTTGGTTATTAACTTAAAAACTTTATTAAAAGCCTACTCGTTGTTAGTAGAAAATTGTGAGCATTTCAAGAACGGCTACTTTAATTTGAATCGGTTATAGCATTCACGAGGTAGATAGCTAAGAGATTTTGAATCTTCTTATAAGAGAGTATGATTCCAAAATTGCAGGCAAGTTTTTGGGGATATTTTGGACTTTAGTGGTTTTCCCACTGCCCTCGAAGTGAGTGATGGTGCATAGTCTTAAAAGGTATACTCCAGATCATATGCCATCAGAGTACACCTGTAAAATAAAACATTAAAAGCGTCACATTTCATATTAAATAGGCCCAACTATATGAAGTTCTGGTAATGGCCAGGATGTTTTTACTTAAATAAAAATAAATATCAAAATATTTGCATTCCAGCCTCTAGGTGCACATGTTCGTCCAGAGATGCAACTCAATTTCAAAATGTCAGACCTTTGCGTGGGAAAATCGTGTCGTGTTCATGAAAGAACAAGCTATTCATTTTATTGATAATGCTTCTTTAGGACCCAGTTTTAGTTAATTAAAATAAATGAACAAAAATATTTAAATCCTGGCATCGAGAGACCCATGTTCGTACACAGGGGCTACTAATTTTTAAATTTTCATATATCTGCTTGAACTAACTATCACGTGGTGCTCGTGACAGATCTTACTATTATAATTATTAATATAGATGAATATGAAATTACAAATCTCGATAAAATAAATGTGTCATCAACGTTGCTGAATTAAGATGAAAATTATTTATACTAAATAAACCAATTTGATATTACAGATTTGGGGATATGTTTTTTGTAGCTTGTGGTAATAGATTAAGTAAAAACTTTACCTTTTGTATTCATCATATGACTTCAATAATAATTATGTTAATACCCGTTTCAGTTGTCGAGTGTTCTATGATGGTGTCACTCTCGTGTCAGACTGGTTTTATGATGAGGAGATCGGGGCCAGTTCCCGGTTTGGCCAACTGAGGGTGGTATTTTCTAAATTATTTCCCACTCTCCTTTCATGCAAATGCGGGTAAATTACGTTCTTAATCATTATATCACATTAGAATATCTATAATATATGCGTATAACCTAAATAGGTAGTCAGATACGATGATTAAAACATTTATTTTTAATAAGTGTTCATTTAAGAGTATGTTATAATACACAAGTTTGGAAAATTTTCTTCCAAACTATAATGGACTTAGAGAAAGTACGGTAAGGTAAATTATATAAATTACACTTTTCCTAATAATTGTTCAATTTGAACTTTCCTTTGTTGTTGTTAGAAAGATAAATGTATACATATGTGCTAATTTTATTTGAAACATTTGCGCGTGATATCTAATTAATGTGCTTGAAAAATCAAATAGAAAATAGCGTTTAAAAATATTCTCTATATTTAATCTTGTTAGAACTTTTATTTAACTTTGGATGTCACTGATTTAACACTGTAATTAAAACCAACATTAAAATGTATATTTTAAAAGTAGAAACTAAATTGACAAACAAGATGGAATTATAAATTTTATTACTATTTTTCATCAATAAATTTCTAGAAAAAAGTAGGCCCATGTATAGATAAAAAGTCTTTAGTTTTAATTTTCTAACTCTTTTTATTTTTTATCTTAAACAATTTAAAAGGCAAGATCTCAAAAATATACGCAGTATATAAATGTAAGATAATTTAACTGTTTTTTTATTGATATAAGAAAATAGATTGTGATAGTGAATATAATAATAATATGCTCACGATTCAAATTCTCAATAAATATACCATAAATTAGTTTTAGTAACAAGCAAACAAGCTAGGAAATAACACCCATCAGCACTTACATGATTCAGGTACTCTAAATAATTATACAATATGGGCATAAAGATGAACCGGATCAACCATATTATATCAGAGACACTAGTAATGAAAACAGCAGGGCCCCTGAAGCCAAATTTGAGTTTCTTACTCAGATACTGAGATGAGCATAACATACATTCTTAAACTTACCCTCTGCATTGTAACGTGAAGAAAAAAGATGATTTTGTACTTGTCTGGCAATATGGATGAATATCTACCTGTAGAAAAAAATAATCTATTTTTCAAAATGTCAAAAAAACACCATTTTACTACTGCTTTAAAAATATTTTAAACATATAAAGAAAACTTGTCAAAAATTATATTTATTAAGTATACATATAATTGTATGCGTCCTCCATTATAACAAAAAAAATAGAAATAAACTTTGTGAAAAGGCTTAAACTATTATTAGCACAACGTTTTATAACCCGTTAGGGTTATACGACTTACGCTAATGTATAATGGTAGGGTGAGTGTGAGATGAAATTGAGGACCTACAGTTTATCGTGGGATCTGAACCACGGTGGAGGCCTGGCATTCCTCACATTCACAAGTTGTAGTTAATACACGTATTGTCGGAGGTTAAGGAAGGGTTTGGCAATTAGATAAATCTGTGCCGGGACCGAGGATTGAAACCCGGATCCCCAGCACGGAATTCTGACACCTAACCCCTAGGCAGCCAGGTCACCTGAAAAGGCTTAAACAAATAGAAAAATTGTGTATATATATTTGCTATTCAATTGCATAGACCATTCTTATGTGGATATAAAATGTTTAATTGAAGTACGAGCCTGTTAGTAATTAGTAATTTTACTTGAAATTAGTGAAATATTTCCTAAGTAAAATATAGCTATAAGCGCGATATGTGATAAAAAAAATATACCCCTATAGAAGATAATTTGGTTATTACAATGTATTTTTCTTTAATTAGCTTATTTGATAGAATTAGTGATGATATATCTTTATATTTTATAAATATAACAACTAATCGACTCATTTGGAAGACTTTGTTTTTTGTCATCGTATCTTAAAACCCTATCGGATTGTACGCATACATTAACTATGGTAGTGTAAGGGAAATGAAAAAGATAGAAATTTTAAATTAAAGGTACCCACATTTGAATGGAGGGAGAGTAAGAGGTTATATGCAAAAAAAAAAGTCTGATTACACCCAACCGGAATTATTGCCTTGACTTCAAATATATATTTGTTTGCAGCACTTCTTACTACTCGTCCAGGATATAATCATTTTATAGAGTAAGGATGATGTAAAAAGTAGAATTTACGTCGAGTAAAAGGATAAAATTCTCAGAAAATAAAACCCCTCTATAGTCCAGGATTCTAGCCTCACCCTATAAGCTACTGGCAATCCAGAACAGAACCTCTAGTTTTGAAACTTGTGAGGCGATAAAACTGGCATGTCAGGATTCCGCAAACAACAGGTTGTACTCAAACAGAGCTAATTTTGAAATATTCTACCTTAGTGCTGGGTTGGCGTTGTTTCACTTGCAACTGAGTTTTAAATCCGATGACCGTGGAAAACCATGATGTTCCAAATAATTGAGGAGAAGGGATACAAACGTGCCATTGTACAATATACGTAAACGAGCGTAAAAACTATTATTACTAGCACCGCGTCTTACTAACCGTTCGGGTTATAGGCTAATGTATAATGTTAGGGTGATTGTGATATGAAATGGAGGACCTACAGTTTAACGTGGGATCCAGACCACGGTAGAGCCCTGGCACTCCACACATTCACAAGTAGTGAAAAAACTATTATTGAATTGAGTTCAAAATGCAATACGATTTGTTGGGTTTTATTATGGAAATTATTCTCCATTTTCTTACAACTAAGTTTACTGTCTAAAAATTTGCTCATATAATATAATTATAAGTTAAACCTGTTAAACTAGATTCAATGGGTACTCTATCTCATTAGATAGCGTGGGCCTTCCTATTTATTAAGATAGAGGTCACGAGAGCGTCTATCCTCTTAGATGGTCGAATGGTCTAAGCCGGCGTCACTCTCGCAAAATACTAGAATCCCAATAATGGGGATATCGAGGTTCAAATCTCGGACGAGTGTTTGGAGGATATGTTTTTCCGAAATGGTCTTCCGCTCTACTTCTATGCAAAAGTAGTTACACTTCCTCTAGATTCAACCTTCCTGATACTTAACACATTAGCGTAATTTGTTAGTATGCGTATATCCTGAATGGATAAAGAGAGACGGTAACAAGCATTTTTAGTCTGATAGTGGCAGATTGCCTATAATATTTCCCACCAATGAGCATGTAAACAGGAAAAAAGTGAAATAAAGAAAAGAAACCACTTTTATTTTTCTTCTGAAGATATAATTTAATTTTAAAAACTGATAAATGTATATTTAATTACTTAAAATTTTATAAGGTATATGGTTCTTTAAAAGGTTATTAATATAATTCTACCATTTTTTCATTTTTTTATTAAGTATTATTTTACCAACTTAAATAAAAATCAACAAACACATTGTTTAATCCTCGGTCCCGGCACAGATCTATCTGATTGCCAAACCTTTCCTTCACCTCTGACAAGGCGTGTATTAATAACATCTTGTGAATGTGGGGAATACCAGGCCTCTACCGTGGTTTGGATTCCACGTTAAACTGTAGGTCCTCCATTTCATTTCACAATCACCCTACAATTACACATGAGAGTAAGTGTGTATAACCCGAACGGGTAGTAAGATTTTGTGATAATAATAATAATAATAATAAATACATTCCACATATACGTTTTAACGTAATATTTTAAACAGTAGATATTGAATTGTGTGCAGAAATTTGTTTTGGGATCATTATGAGTGTAAGGCAGGTACCGGATTGCGTTCAATCACCCAACGCGAAGGAGGGGTACCATGTTGCGTCCAGTCACGTTTTACCTATCTAACTCTATTACTAGAACAATAAAGTCAGTCAGTTGTTTGAGAAAGGCAAAGTAATGAAAATAGTGAATGGTTTTTAATTTACTGAACACAAGTGTTTTATTTAATGGATTTGTAAGGTGAAGATGGATAAAGAAAACTGTTTACCAGCTTAAAACGTGAAGAAAATTCAGATAACAACTATGAAGTAGAATCACCCCAAAGACTTCAATATATCCAAATTATTGGTGAAACTTATAAGCCCCCTAAAAAAATATTATTCTTAATGTTTGATGTTGTACCCTATAATTATGACATTTGACTGAATATTTGACCGAATTATATTTTTATCATTATGAACAAACTTTTGTCTTCTATCATTTCAATAGTATTTATATTACTTAGACATCACTCCTTCAGACGAAACTCGAGTGGTAGCGAAATTTGATCTGTCTCCTCTTCGGGACATTGCTCGTTCAAGGGGTGTGACTTGGGACGCAACGTAATACAGCCCTTTTAATTGATTGACTATACTTTAAAAAAAAATGTAATTAGAAGACTCTTAGTTTTCAATGTTATTATTATTGCTGTTTTATATTTAAAAAAATGAAGGTCAATATACTCCTTCATTTCCTTCATTACGAATCGTTACTGATTTCAGTTACATTTTCAGATAAATGAATCACAAGATGTAGAGATGTAGGCCTATTTGTAAAGGTTTTGATTATAGCCTGATATTTAAAAATAATATCACGGCATCTTACTAACCGTTCGGGCTATAAGTTTATGTACTAATTACGCTAATGGTCTTAGGGATTAGGAAGGCTATATTAAGGGGAAGTAATACCTTATCTACGTGGAGGGAGAGTGGGAAACAAATTAGTAAAAAAAACCTCAGCACACCCAACTGAGATTAAAACCTCGATCTCCCCATTATCGGCAGTCTATTATAACATGAGAGTTTTGTGTTAGACAATTTGGCCAACCAGTTGGGTATATTATTAAAATATTAACATATCTGGTCTACTGAAGATACCAATACTTATATACGTCAGTGGTTGAAAAGATCTGCAATCGCTGTTATTGCAACATATTTTAACATTTTTCTGTTGTTTACGTCTTCAGGATAAATTAAAATGAAATGTAAACTTAAAAACTTATATCTGGATTGCACTAATTCCATTTAAATATCTTGAAATTATTTCAAGATAAGTTATTATTATTATTATTATTATTAGCACCACGTCTTACTACCCGTTCAGGTTATACGCAATTACGCTAATGTGTAATGGTAGGGTGATTGTGAGATGAAATGAAGGACCTACAGTTTATAGTGGAATCCGAACCACGATGGAGGCCTGTCATTCCCCACATTCACAAGATGTCTTGTCAGAGGTGAAGGAGGGGTTTGGTAATCAGATAAATCTGTGCCAGGACCGAGGATTGAA
>CABEEJ010000598.1:801-38508 GCA_901482245.1 Timema douglasi
GTGGGGGGGGGGGGGGGGGGGGGGTCTGGTCCCCCCGGACCCCCCCTGGATACGCTGCTGTTATCTACGTTAGACTGGTATTCACGATATATCGTTATTTAATTGTGTTGAGTTTTCATGCTTATGTTCAACCAGTGGGGAAAAGTGGGTGAAAGAAAACTTGAGGGGGTGGTGGGTATTTTGTTATCAGTCATGATATATAATTAATAAAGAGACTAGTGTTTAGAATTTGATGCGGGAATAAACATTAGAGTGGAGAGATTTTTTGCTAAGCTTATATTCTAAATATAGAAATAAAAAAATACACACACATTAAATAAGAATGATTATTTTTCAAAAGAGCGTTTATATAGGCCTATATATACATTTTCATTGTTTTTGTGTACCTGTCCACGGCTCCAGATGGTCCCGAAGATTACGGTACACACACACACACATATATATATATATATAGGTCAAGAGTATGCAGTGCCATTTCTACAAAGTTGGTAATACTTAGGGGGGAACTAGTAATGGCCAGCCATTTTGCAATGAGGTGTGGTTATGGTGATAGTTGCATGGACAGTTTTACTCGTGATCTGAAGATTTTACAGGAAAGAAACAATTTTTCACGCAATATTGTAAAATTTTGGCTTTAAAACCTATGGGATCAGCGAATGCTACAAGGAGTAAATACATTCTACACTAGTGCAAAAAATTGTTATGGGTGTATCTTGTAATCTCTGCAACATTTTCTCCTAAAGTGGCAAGTGATGGCATCTACCCATTTTTTAAAAGAAAACTTTCAATGTCATGTAAGAGTACTCAGTATGGTATCGGATAAGAGTTCACGCAAACACTTACCCCCACTATCTGCGTATTCTTACATGGTTAAATGCTATTAAATTCTTGGCATTACATTTCTTCCTAAATATTTATTTATATCATCAATATATAACGATTTTGCACTGTTTCTATTGTTGAAAACCTGATTGTAAAAATCCTTTGGGTTGGTGAATGGAAGAACATCTCTGATGCTGGCATAATATTATCGGTGAGGAATACTGTTTCTTTTTGGTATCCTTGGCTGTACAACACTATGATTTTCTGATTTTAAATTTGTATCGTCCCCAAAAACTTAATACTGCATTTTGAAATTTCTCAAGAGTTCATGCAACGTAGCAATCATTTCTGAGGTCTTTTGAAAGTAAAGTGATATCTCTCAAAGGGCACTATTGACCGTATCCACGTGAGATTAAACATTGCAAATAAAAAAGATGGGAAAATGTCAAAAGTTTACATTTGAATGAAAAAGCCATTGGTTCTGCCACCAGCATAAGATATTTTTGTTTCTGCTAATTCCTCGTGAAGATTGCGAGCTCGTTGTAACTAGAGAGATTGGACGAAAGAGATTTATATCGATCTTTTCAACGAGTTGGGCGAAAGAGAAGCAGATTCTTAGATGGTCCATTTCTGACCAAACTTTGAAGGTTTTTGAAGACGTATACCCTTTTTAGAGAGTTTTAGACAAAATGTATTATGTTTTATAGGCCTACCATTCTAAGTAAGTTACATCATCCGTTAATTTCCTTTATTATGCGGTACAGTAAGAATCAAAGATCGAACCATGAAATGCATGAAAAGAGCTCTCGGTTTTCCCCTCTTCATTCTGATTTCCACCTCACTAAAATCTACTGCCATGTTTCAAGCGGTGTCAAAACGTTGGTCTCTGTAAATATTGGCCGATAAATCGAATTAGCCCAGGACATCTTAGATAGTGCAGATTTCCTTCTAAAACTTGGTATTCGTTGTTTCATAGAATACAAGAAATATTTATTATTTTCCTAGATTCTCTGTGAATGTCCTGAAGCAGATGGAAACTTGTTCCTGCATAGAACTATCAGATGTCTTGTCCACGATGATCACGTAGTGTTTTGAATAAGTGAACCGAGATGTTGACGTAGATGTTACGTTATGCCTCATGATCTTCTAAATCTCGTTACAAGTTTCATGAGAACACAATTCAAATGAATCTCGATCCATCTATTCCTTTAAAATGGGACAGTCTTAGCACAATTTTCTAAAAAGGTTAACAAAGTTGCTTGACTTATCAGTGTGACCACAAATTGCGAGTTCTTGGGTGGCCATAAACTTGAGGGATGACAATATCTGAACCAAATCCACTGTTTTCTTCCATATCTATTTTTTAACATAGGAAATTTGGCACGAAGCTTTCACGCCAGCCTTCATGGACTCCAACTTTAAGACAGATTCTCGGTGGTATTTCAATATTTCATATTTTCTTAAATTTTGCAAGCGAAATTTTTCAATTTTGGAAGCCTGATTCAATGAAAGTCAATTCTAATGTCTATGAAAAAGTAATGAATTTTTTACTAAATGTTGATTAAAAACTGAATGCTACATCTTTCGATTTTTAATATTCTAGCCATGGATGGGTTTTCAGCCAGTGAGACTGTAAATATATTTTAACAGTATATCTTTCTTTGTACTTCAGTATTTTGAAATTTGGGAGGAGGCCTACCAACTTCTGCTATTGAAGTCCGTGCAAGAGTTCCGCCCTTTGCCTGTAAAGTAGGTTTCGGTACTCACTGATGACACTTCTCAACTTTCACTTGAGTTTTTTTTTACTCTAAACTTATTTATTTTGGTTCTCTTAACTACTAAAGTTTCTTAATCACTTAATTTACATACAGCAATCACTAAATTCTTATTTGAAATAAATCACAATATTAAACTAAACGCTATGTCGCTCGAAACACAGTTAATGAGAATATCAAGACAGTAAAAAAAATAATCCTTTGCAGCTTGATATCCAAATAAAGGGAACAAGTTCTTTCAGAATATCCTGGTATGAGTAGCTGGCCCGGAGTTTCATACCACTCTGCAGTGATTGGCCAGATTTGGCCACGTGACCACTCCTCCTTGCTCTCTGATTGGCTGTTGGCTTTACCCCCTCCCTCCTCTCCTTTCCCATACCCTTACCCCTCCCCTCCTGGCCCATTTGGTGGTTTCAAATATGTTGGTTCCTGTTACAAACATTTTGGTTTTTGTTCCGGACATGTTAACTATTTATATGTGCTAATTGATTTTTTTATGTGTGGGTAGGATTAGGGCGTTGGAGTTTGTTTATTTCTTTGGGGAACATGCAGTCCACGGTGTCAGGCACACCTCCCGTGGCATCGGCATGGAGCACAAAGCTCTCCCGACGGCAGCGTAGCGTAGAATGTTACCACTGACCAGCTGGCAGCTGTTTGTTGCCCTTTCCCTTTTCCCTCACTCCCCACCCTCCTTATAGGTATGTGTCGCAACTAGTCATCGCAATGTCGCAACCCCTTATGTGGTAATGGGTTTTTTCAAAACTAGAGAGCATTGACACAGCTATGATTATGCACAATCAGGGGCCTCAGAGTCCTCAGTTAGGGGCCGCTAACCCCCACCCCAAAATTTTACTAAAATTGGTTGTTTGGTATCGTCCGTCAACATTCGTGGATGTAGGTATCCGTCATAGACCGGAGGAGTAAGGTCAGAAAGACGTTCAATTCTATTTAATAAATTGTGACAGAAGATTGCTACCCAAGTTTAAAGTGAAAAAGATTTAGTTATTTTAAAAATAACCGTTTTATTCTTTGAGCCGCTTATAACAACAGAAAAAAAGTTTTATTTTAATATAATATAATGTTCTCATCTATATTCCGAAACTACATTTTGTTGACATAATAAATAGCATTTACACAAAACAAATAAGCCACTTAAACAACAAAGAAACTTAATGTTCACGATTATATTTTGATTAAATAATAAATAACTTTTTCAAAAATTCATAAGTAATATTAAATACAATTTTAAATATCATTTAATGTTCAAAACTATATTTTGTTGACATAATAAATAACATTCACACAAAACAATTTAGCTACTTAAATCGCAAGCCAAAATTAGAGGAAGTGCACCCAGATATTGCAATGAGGTAAAATGGAAAGTCTATTAGAAAAACCTCCCTAAATAAGCGCGACGCTGATGAAGGAATTTATAATATTTATTTTTAATTTGAATACTATGCCATGGATTTGTTTAGCTTACCCTGAATATTTATTAAAATTTATATTGTCCGTTTACAATACACACACACACACACACACACACACACACACACATAGCTTTCCATCGTTTTACATGTCTAATATTTAACACAAGAAAGAATTAAAAGGTGGGGTTCAAATCACTGTCGTGCGTGTGTACTGAGGCTTGTTTCCTCCCTCATCGTCCACGACCTGTGTCCCCTGACAGGTACAAGCTGGGATGTTAAATTTTTGCTTGCCCACTCGTATAGAAGGCTTTCTATATAGACGATTTAGCAAATTTTGTCAAAGGGTAAAAACAAATAAAAACATAAACATGTGGTTTGGATTAACGAACGGGTGAAGTGAGTTCTCAGTTTTAAATCCACCGATCCGCATTTGTCTTTCTGTCTGTGCTGGATATGTCTCAAAATAACATTTGAACGTATCAACAGATTTAAACCAAACTTGGCAAGTTTGTTCTTTTTACTTTTATAAATATAATATTTAGCACCTCGTCTTATTACCCGCTTGGGTTCTACGCTTATGTACTAATTACACTAATGGGTTAGGAATTGGAAAGGTTGAATTTACAGGAAGTATGCCAACATTTGCTTGGAGTTGGAGTGAGTGACTATTTATAGAAAAAGGTACCTGGCCAGGATTTGAACCCTGAACTCACAGTCACAAGCACACCGACAAGTATTTGTACGCATTCCCACAGGTATGTTTTACGACACAAAACAAAAGCCATACATTCTTTAACGATTTAAATTATACTCATACACTGTCAAAAACATGATTAATTTTTTTCTTGATCTCCTTTATTATCGCCGCGTCTTATACCTGTTCAGGTTATACGCTTATGTACTAATTACACTGATGTGTTAGGGGTGAGGAAGGTTGAGTTTTGAGGATGTGTGACCGTATTTTCGTGAAGGGTGGGTGGGAAACTATTTAGGAAAAACAACTCTCGGTATACCTGACCAGAATTCGAACCCCGATCTATCGTCATTGGAAGTTCTAGTTTATTGTGAAAGTTACGCCTTAGACCATAGGTCACCGAAGCGGGTTTGTATATCTTAAAGTAGTAATCTTTTCTTTCATGTAATTTATTTAAATACTGTCTCTATAGATCAGGATATTTTGGTTATTCGTTAAAATGGCCTGTAGAAATGTTTCTGAAAGCATTTAAGGTGGGTGTACCTGATATATTCATGCTAAGTTGTGAGAATTTTTTTAGTCACAATTTTGAAGGGGGAGATCGAAGTGCGTATCCTGGTCGGGTGTACTGATACTTGTTACCTACTCTTCCTCCGCGCAAATGCGGGTACACTTCATCTAAATATAACTTTCTGAATGCCTAAAATCATGAGCATAATTAGTATAAATGTGTATAAATTGTTCGGTCGCGCAAATGAGTGTGCATTTAACAGCGTAAGACGTGTTAAATAATTATTTGATTGAGTTGTCGTTCTAACAGTCATTAGAGATGATAAAAACTCCTTCGAATTTCGAGTTAAGGCATAATGTACCCTTCAAAAGATAGAAAGGTTCAAATCCAGGTTCATACATGGGAAAGAGGACCTCGCAAGGCAGCATTACAAAACACCTCTGGCGTGTGAATTACCCCCTGTTTTTCAGAGGTCAAGCTCACTGACTTACAAGGCCATTTGGGACGGATATATACCAGAATGTCAATGCTTCAAAAGGCATGTGTGCCAGAAATATATGTTTACAACATAACAATTTCCCCATTATGTTTCCAAAGTGTACGTTAAATACTTCAAATAAATTTAAATTGAATACTTATACTTGTAAATAATATTTATTTGTAACTCTATATGTTTATAAAAGGCAAAGCCCATCCAATATAAATAGCTATCACGTTATTGCTTTTGATGCATATAAGTTAATCTATTTCTAAATATTAAATTAACGTAATAAAAACTCGCTTCAGAGATCGAATAGTATAAGTCGTTACCATCTAGTTAGACTGGTATGGTCATGACGGGGGAGAACGAAGTTCGAATATAGGTTGGATGAACTGGGTGTAGTTTTTCACACTACCTCTACGCAAATGCGGATTCAAACTTCCCAATTTCTGATCTATTAGTGTAAATAGTACTTAAGCGCATAACCTGAACGGGTAGTAAGACGCTGTGCTAAAATGTGTCAAGTTCGTGTGATCTATAAATAATATGTGCGCCAGATCACGTTTGCGTTTCCATTTTAGAAACAAGCTATAGGAAGGGTGGGGCTTGATCTAGTAGAAAGTTAATTTTGGGGGTAAATTTTCATAAATCGTTTTACACTTCCAACTCTAGAAAATTGAGATACATTCCCTCAGTAAATCTAATTTATTAAGCCTTAATTCTGTCTTGTGTTAAATATTAGACATGTAAAACGATGGTAAGCTATGTGTGTGTGTGTGTGTGTGTGTGTGTGTGTGTGTATTGTAAACGGGCATTAAAAATTTTAATAAATATTCAGGGTAATCTAAACAAATACATGGCATAATATTCAATTTAAAAATAAATATAATAGATTCCTTCATCAGCGTCGAGCGTATTTAAGCAGGTTTTTCTAATAGACTTTCCAATCTCTCTCCTTTCAAAATGTGGGTGTACTTGCTCTAATTTTGGGTTGCGGTTTGAGTGGCTAGTTTGTTTTATGTGAATTTTATTTATTAGGTCAATAAAATATAGTTTCGAATATTAAATGATATTTAAAATTGTATTTAATATTACTTATGAATTTTTGTAAAAGTTATTTATTATTTAATCAAAATATAATCGTGAACATTAAGTTTCTTTGTTGTTTAAGTGGCTTATTTGTTTTGTGTAAATGACTATTTATTATGTCAAGAAAATATAGTTTCGAGCATCAAATGGTATTTTAAATTGTATTTAATAAAACGGTTATTTCTAAAATAATTTACCTCGGTGGCGTAGTTGACTCTTGTTTCGTGTAGAGCTAGACGGTTGAGGACGGGGGAGTTCGAGGTTAGAATCTCGGTCGGGTAAACTTAGGGTGTTTTCCGCTCTCTACAACAGCGTTTGCTCGAAATTAGTTTCCAGCGTGGTTCGCTACAGTTGAAATTTAAAAAAAAAACACGTCTTAATAATGATAAATATTATAGCGTATTGTCTTTTTTGATATTCATAACTAAACTATTATATTATGTGTTCGTTAATGAGTGCAGTCCGGAAAATAATTATTTAATATACAACCAAACCTATAAATGAATAAGAGCATCACTGGGTACCACGTGTTAGCTAAATACATGTTGACGGGAGGGGGGGGGTCTGAGTTCAAATCCCTGTCGTGCGTGTGTACTGAGGTCGGTTTCCTCACTCATCCTCCGCGTGTTGTGCCCCAGACGGGTAGTAAGACGCTCCAGTCTTAATTCGTTCTTGAGTAAAATATTAGACATGTATAACGATGGGAGGCTGTGTGTGTGTGTATTGTAAATGGACATTATAAGTTTTAATAAATAATCAGGGTAAGCTACACAAATCCACGCCATATTTTTCTCTCAGGTGTGGCGACTACAGGCCATGAAGAACCCGGTAAATGATATCGGGGTTGGAATATATGTTGGGTACACAATCTAAATGTCAAGCTCATCTAGTTATGTATGAACGGGAGAGGTTGTGAGTGCGAATCTTGCTCGGGTAAACTGGGGGTGGTTTTATACTCTCTCTCACTCCACGTAGACGCTGGAACATTTCTATCTTACTCCTCCGGTCCATGACTGATACCTACATTCACGAATGTTGACGGACGATACCAAACAACCAATTTTAGTAGACTTTTGGGGTGGGGTATAGCAGCCTCTAACTGAAGATTCCGAGGTCCCTGATTGTGCATAATCATAGCAGTGTCAATGCTCTCATATTGCGAAAAAACCCATTACCACATATGGGGTTGCGACAATGCGATGATGACACCGGGAAAACCCATTACTACATAGGGGGTTGCAACAATGTGATGACTAGTTCGACACATACCTATAAGGATGGTGGAGTGTGAGGGAAAAGTGAAAGGGTGACAAACAGCTGCCAGCCAGTCAGTGGTCACATTCTACACTACGCTGCCGTTGGGATAGCTTTTTGCTCCGTGCCGATGCCACGGGAGGAGTGCCCGACGCCGTGTACTGCATGTTCCCCAAAGAAATAAACAAAATCCAAAGCCCCAATCCTACCCATACATAAAAAATCAATTAGCACACATAAATATTCAGCATGTCCTGACCCAACATGTTTGGAACAAGAACCAACATGTCCGGAACCACCGAAAGGGGCTGGAGGGGTGGTGTAAGGGGAGGGAAAAGGGAGGAAGGAGGGGGTAAGGCCAACAGTCAATCAGAGAGCGAGGAGAAGTGGTCATGTGACCAAATTTGGCCAATCACAGCAGAGTGGAATGAAACGCTGGGCCAGCTATTAGTATGTATAGAGAGTCACAAGCCAATCACAAAAATGTTCAATCATCACAGATTCCACCCGTAAGTTCTCGTGCGCAGAGTACTTTAATACTAGCGCTCCTGCTGGTGACTACCTTAATTATCTTTGGTTAATTATTTTAAAACTAAATTCTCTTTTCATCCGCAGTCCATTTTGGTTTGATTTTGTCGAAATTAACTTTTTTTTTATTGACATTTAAGCTAAGACAGTATTTCTTGTACATTTTCCCCACACTCTGGGGGGGAGGGGAGGAACGGGCCCCATAGAGTTTATTTCGTGGTACCAATGTGCTCGGTCCCTAAGAGGTCGCATCTAGGATTTACGTTGTAAATAAAATTTATTGGATATCAAATATATATTTAGTAAATCTCTAGCCTATAGCAAGTTTACTAATTTCATAATTAATATCCCACTACGCCGGATAACGCGGTGAGGGTAGAGAGATATTGGCTTGTTTTCCCCCCTCTAACCCATTTCCAAAATTAAAAATAATGTTAATAAATCCGACGTCTGTTATATAAGGTGTCACTATCTAAATAGTCTACATTGTCGGTGATGATGAGGTCAGCGTTCAAAACCTTTTAGTGTGAATTCAGATTTTTTTTCCCTATATGGAAACATATACAATGCATTTCCTCACGCTAACTCTCTCAAACCAATCCCATTAGCATTATTAAAATTCTAATTGCCATGAAAAATTAAGACTCAAGGGGAAAATAAATAATTAAAATTACTAAGATGCAATATTCTTATCAAATATCTAGCAGATTCTATAAAAAATTAAATATATCCAAAACAAATTTTATATTGATTAATTTTTAAAAAATACTTGTAATTCGATGGTTTAAAAAAAACCTAGAGATAAATAGTGCGTGTCAGTATTTTGCAAATAAATCAATAATTTACTTATTATTTAGCACCGCGTATTACTACCCGTTCGGGTTATACGCTAATAATATACTTAATCTCCAAACTTTCAGTCGAAATTAGCTTGTAAAGTGTTCTCGTGAGTTGTTAATGTCAAATACCTGTCGCAAAAGAAAGTGTATAGGTCTGCAAAAGCGTGTTTCAAAATTTAAAACTAAATTAAAAGTTTAAAATATCCTTTTGATCAGCTGGCATAGTACTAGTACTGTAACTAAATAATTGAAACGACACAATCGTACATAATTTCTCATAGCTCAAAGATCAGTCAATACTGAAAATTATTCTTACATTTTTTTTTTCTGGAAAATAAGTATGCAATGCTATTTAATATGCAAAATACTCTCCAGATATCAATTTTAAATGACATTGTTAATGATATTCTAGAAAAATTTGTAATCCAAAAATTCAGTAATAGGTAAACTAGGTGCCCTTAAATCTAAAATTAAAATAAAGAGTTTCTTTCTATGCATAATCATAATTATAACATCTCAATACCAAGTTTGAATGAAATCCGTCGAAACAGTTTTAACCCAAAGTATAAACAATCATAGAAACATACATACAGTATTGTAGAACTCACATTTTTTAGTTCGAGGGCCAAAAAAACTTCAAGATACATCATATTCTAGAAGTAAAAATCTTTATGAGAAAGAAACATGAATTATAAAATACAGGGTGGGACTCCAAGCATGTTTGATATAGTTATAATCTTATCAATTTGGCTTAAGATAGCTGGTTTCGTTCAAAAGTTTGAAAATAAAATATTTCAATAACACGGAAACTACAAACGGAAAAGCTCATCAATTCATACATATATAATATAGATTAACATTCGAAAATAAAATAGTGTCTTAGATGGCATTTCCACAAAACAAAAATTGAAGAACATAAAATAGTCGTTGTTCTATCGATTGTAGGGGGTTTCTTCTCTAATGACGTCAGCCGACAAGCTCCACTTGAAAATTGAAGCGCTATTGAGCTAGAGCGTGTCTCTTCTTTGAGGGCATGACGTATTTACGGTCTGTCGACTGAAATTAGTTAAGGGCCTGTACAAACTCCATCGAAAATAAGTTATTCACCACTGTTATAATGGAAAATATAAAGTGTAATCTTAACTTGACATAATTATAATAACATCGCTGGTAATAATTCAAGTAATATACAACTGAATGTAATTGAATCAGACTACATGACTAAGGGTTATAATAGATTATTAGGCTAGGTCCCAACAAATCTTGTACTGGGATGTTGGAAAATTCATATCATTATCATCAACTGTTTCCAGCCAGGTCAGTTTAGTAAAATGCCAACATCTTCGTCTATCCTTCCACCATTCTTCCTCCTTTAATCACTTCCATTACTCTCCTCACACTTTCACACTTTCTGTTATCTGCTCCCCTTATCTCTTTCTTAGGCTTCCTTGCGGTCTTTTTCCTACATACTTCATTTACATAATTTTTCTTAAGCATCCTATCATTTTCCATTCTCATTACCTGCCCATGCCATCTCAGTCTTACTTCCTCTACTATCATATGTACACTCTGTAGCCTCACGCTTTACCCTATAATTTCATTTCTAATCTTGTTTCTCCTCATGACAGCTAACATGCTCCTCACAAGCTTTATTCTAATGACCTCCACTTTCCTATACTTTATTAAATTCAATATCCGTGTTTATGCTGCATGTTGGACAGTGGGAAAGGGATTCCCTGTACAACACTTCCATACATTTCAAGGGTACATCTACACGCCATGGCAGGTTTCTTACACACCTAAAGAACAACTCTCCCTGCTATCCCTTTCTCATTATATCCTCTCTACTTCCACCATTCGTCTCAATCACGCTTCCAATATATTATACGTTCTATACTTTTCTCAGCTCTACTCCGTCCAATTGAAATGCTTTACTAGACCTTATCCTCTTCCTTGTAACTACCATCACGCCTTACTTCACCATGCTAGATTTCATTCCATACTCTTTCACCACCTCAATCTATTCCTGTAGATGTTCCTGTACTTCCTCTTCCTTCTCACCCCATACCATCAAATCATCAGTAAACATCATGGCTTTCATTCTTTCTTCCCTGAGTTTTTTCGTCAGTTTATTCGTGGCCAATTTCCATTAGCAATGCAAATAGTAGTGGTGTGAGGACACTCCCCTGCTTCATTCCATTTTTTATTTGGAACCACTCCATCCTCATACTCTGCGTCTTAACACAGCTCCTGTTATCCTCATACGTGCTTTTCACTTTCATTACAATTCCTCTTTCCCCTTTGGCCTCCATCTATTTCCAAACTTTACTTCTATTCACGCTACCATATGCCTTCTCAACATCCACAAACACCACTACCAAATCTTTCCCAAATTTAGACCTTCTTTCTATCAGCTGTCGTATGGCAAAGATCAAGTCTATTTTAGACCTCTATTCCGTAAATACAAGCTGTTCTCTTGCCACCTTCCTTTCATTTTATTTCGTATTCTCTTTCCCAGTATCCTCTCATATATTTCTGTACAGTGGCACATTTGTGCTATCCCCTATAATCTGTTCACTTCTTCGCGCCTTCTTTATTAAAAATAGGTATTAAAACTCCCTATTTCCAGTCTTCCAATACCTTGTTCTTCTTCCAAATCATATAAAAGGTTTAAATGCTACTATAAGTTTAAAAACAACATCCAAAATGATAAACTTTCATTATTGCTTCTTGCACGAAGAAAATATTTATTTTATCTGCTACGTCATCACTGCTTTTACAAATTTAATTTTTCTGGTTGTAATCAACCCTTTAATGTTCCTTCCCTTGTTTCCATACTCCAGCTGTATCGTTATTAATGTTGAGTAGAAGCTCGTCTCAATAAAGAGTAGACAAATTGAAAGTTGTTTGGATACAGATATAGGCCTAACATGTTGCTCATTTTTAGCTACATGTTATGCTATGCGTATAAACATCCAGTTCTATCTTAACCAATACAACACTAATTATTTTCATTTAATAAATATAAATCTATTATAACAATATATATTATTTTGTGGAGTTTTTATATTTTTTTATATTCAGCAAATCTGTGTTTTAACTACTATTGTCATGAGATTGAGACATGGAAATAGAGGAAGAGGAGGGAGTTTGGTTAGGAAGCTTAATGGACATAAAACACCTTGTCCTAGTACATTAGCTAGAAACGTTTACTAACTAGATGTAAAGGCTTAGACCTACAATAATATTTTCCCCTCAGACCTAGACACTTTTAAGATTCTACTCTAATAAAACCATTAACAAATATACATGAAATTACAAATAATAGTTTACTATTAAAGAAACACACATCTAAAATAAAAACCCACCAACTATCTGGTTAAAACTATTCATACATATCAGCAGCGTGAATATTTTAGAAAATATTTGTACAAGGTTAAGGAACAGCTTCGAGCAGAGTTCATTGTTCCACGTGAGCCGGGTGATGAATCCTGGTCTTCACTAACTGTCATAGTTCAGAAGAAAATCACCTTGAGAAAGCAGAAGTATATCTTGTATAGATAGATTCCCATCTCTGTGACAACACCGGATTTTATCACTGCTTAACATAATCGACACTAGGGACAGTATCAGATCTCTCAGTTATTATGAAATTGGTATCCACTTAGATATAAGGCAAAGACGAATTTGATTGGACTAACGGAAGTGTTTAGTTAATTAAGGATGCCTTTGGGTCTAAACAACAGCCCAGCAACATTCCAAGGGTTAATGGACACAGTATTGAGTAGGCTCACACCCACGAAATCCATGACATAGGCTACAGCCAGCATGCCGTGGCCTTGGACGATATCATTGTAATCATCTAACAACACGCTGAAAGGCTTTACACTATATTTTAAGGCTTAACAAAGTTAATATACTTCTTTCCCTTGAAAAGAGTAATTTCACCACTTTGTACACTGAGTACTTACACTTTGTAATATCAGCTGCTTGTGTAAAACCAGAATTGAGACTTCATATTTGAATTAGGCAGGAATTTTCCAACCCTAGAAGCGTTAAGGAAGTACGGTCATATTTAGGACTGTCAAATTTCTACGGACAATATATTGAAAATTAGGCTGGGGTCTCTGAGCACCTTACTAAGCTTTTTAAAAAAAGGAATCAAATTTGAGTGGGGCACAAAGTGCAAACAAGAAATGGATAAACCAAAATAAGATTTGAACTTGAATAAATAATATATTGAAATTCATTATGTGAAAAATTGTTTCTATTTTACTTGGCCAAGTTTTGATTAGAATATTGATTTAAATCATAGTGTTGAAACTAGTTGAGGTAAATTCATTCTAAAATAAAATTTATAAAAATGTAATCTTTTGTTAAAGATTGTGAATTGATATAAACTAGTTCAAAAAAATAATTAGCAGTTGTTCTGAACTTTATTCAGTAATCTCTCAAAGTGTCAAAAACAATGTTTTGGTAAGTTTCGGAAACAATGGGGCTTTCAAGGTGAAGCAAAATGGAAATGGCATTCATTAGTCAAATATATAATTATATTTCAAAGAAAACGGGTTATATATTATTTAAACTAGGCATCAGCATCATCATGAACTATCTACAGGCTGTGGGAGTGGCCGTTTATTAAAGGGCTAAATCTACCTCTATCCTTCCACCATTCTTCTTCCCTTAAGCTCGTCTATTCTTCTCCTCTCACTAACTATTGCTGTTATTTGCGCCTTCCATCTAGGCCACTAGGCTTAGCCTAATTTAAAAAAACATAATTTTAATATCAGTACTATTGTAAAAAAAAAAGTAATGATTGAGTTAACTATTACAAATAAATTCAGGTTATAGCCTAAGAAGGAAAAGGAACTCCGCCTATAAACATAATCAGTTTATTATTTTTTTATCCATATTAGCACCTGAATTATTTATATTGTTTATTTCGATGCTTTATCACATATGGTACTAGCTATTATATTTTGAATGAAAATAATAATATAATATTTATCGATACCAGCTACGATCAGGGGCGGCCCAAGGGTTTTGTTCGTCCTAGACGAGACTTAAAATGTTCACTACAGTCGTACTCTGTTCCATCCGTAGCCCTACCGACCAACAAGATTATTTATCTACAACAATTCATGTTTCATTTCTAATATTTATCTGATTTCTGTATATTATTATGATGTTTATTTAATGTGATAATAACAATACAGTGTTCGTATAGCCTGACAGGTAGTAAGACATGGCGTTAAAAAAAGGCTTTTTTGTCTTCCATTACCAAACATAAAATATTATAACTATAGTAATATATAATATAATCACGATTCAAATTAATAAGTAGCTAAAATACTGAGAAAATGTATTCATTATTAAAACGAAAGATAAATTAAAAATAATGAGAGGAAAATAAATATTTTTTTGCATTTAGTAAATATCCTAGATGTTTTAATTATTCCTATATATGTATATATTATGACTATAATTAGAACCAACGCGACTTGATTCGATATAAACATGCATATAGGCGTATAGTTCAATGGAAGTATTATTCTATTCACTTGTAATTTTTTAACACAACAATAGATGCCACCTACGCAAGTCTGGACAACAAAGATTGAAAGGACAGATTGGACGGTGGATGATAAATAATTAGAAGCTTGTTGGATTTAAATCTTTTTTACCACTTAAATAAAATGGTTAAAATGTACCCTTAGGATCTTTGCACCCTTGTCAACCGCCTAGATTCATTCACATATAACAAAACAACAATAAGCAGCGATCACAGCACTAACTCATATTGCGGCAAATTAATCAAATAAAAACTTCACCCTGGTAAACTTTTACATGATCCGCAGAGAGTTGTAGGCCTATTATAGAGGTGGCACAAGTGGATAATAGTTTATTGTTGGAGTAAGTTCGAATATATTTAATAACAAATATTGTTTTGATTACTATAATAAAAATTATTTGTTGTACAAAATATTTTAATAGTCAGGTTTATTATGTTGATTAAAACCCAATTAATAAATGTGATTCACCGAATAGGAATAAGTAAACTTAACAAATATGTAGGCTTACATTTTAGATGAAACTACTCACATCGTTTTTGATCAGATAAGTAAAATTATCTGTTGCATATAATTAAATCACTGATATCATGAGCTACACTATATTATATAAAAATATTTAAATGTACAGCCTGAAACAATTATTTGTTGAGCATTGTTTCTTACTACTCGTTCTTAAAACTATACGCACATATCCAAATTAATAGTCATTAATTTATGTATATTCAGATATACAAAATATACATTAATATAATCTAGATACATCATTGTCATATAGACAAATATTCTTCGTTTATTGTTAGTTGAAAATATTATTTTTAAATGCAGGTGCATAGCCTTATCAACAAAGGAAATAAAAGATAGTCTTGCCGGTTTTTTGGTTTGAAATTTGACAAGAGATTTCAAAATATGAAACGTTAAGTAAATTTACTTACATTCAATATTTTGAAAGGAACTCCAAACTAATTTTAATTGGATTGAGCATAGCTATAGGTATTATAACTGCTTGATGCTAGAGGATAGGAAAACTACCATAGTACTAATAAACATATTTAGTAAATCTAATCTTCCTTGATGTGAGAGATGGTATAACTGATCGTAGTTTATATTATCTGGTACCATCAATGTAAATAATAAGCAATAACTATCAGAGTTAGGCTCTTCCAGTTCAAATAGGGAATTGTAACACCTTAATCTCGCATAAATCAATGTGTTTTAATAGAGTATCCCCTTAGAGTCTGGAACCTTTCTGTCTCAACGGAGTGTACATTGATAATATCTATAACCTCTCGGTGTGCACGTCAATAAATGCTTAGTGTTAAGGGGTGGAGACTAGAGTTACAGAATGGTAAGATGGAGCAAAGAAGAGGGGAGCTACAAGCTCTCGGTAAAGAAGGAGGGTCGTCTGCACAAAGTTCCACAGTGGTGGCGCCGACAGCGGTATTCAGTCGCGTTCAACTTCAGGAGCCATCAGTAATATCAGGTGGGATCGCTTACATCAGTTGCAGACTTAGCAACGCCTTAGTTTTACTGCCCGGCTAGCTCTTATTTTCTAATGTAGCTGTGGCGAAGCTAACATTTTAAAGAAGGGGAGACTGAATTACTAACATTGTATTACTTTATAATATTCTACTATATTTGCTCCAACCACCGGTTCTTCTTCACAGCAAAGACATCGATTACTGATATATTTTTTCGTACGTACGACCAAGTTTAAAATTATACTTTTTAGTAACACTTCACTCAATTATTTTCTTTAAATTTTCAAACTAACTGAAAATTTTAAAAAAACTTTTAGAAAAAATTAGCTCTTCCATTAAACAAAACAATGTTACAAAGTCAAAACTAAAAATAATTTTATAACTTTAAAAAACAAGCAATTCTATGTTTTGAAAGTAGGAACACCACCCATGATTTCAGACTTCCCTTGCATTGTATTTATAAACACATTAGCTGTAATGTTTAGCCCACTTTATAGGTAATATGATATTTACCGTAAGTAACACGTAAAAGGTTAAAGAGGGATTTATATTTTGTCTAAATATATTACATAAATACATATTTGCCATATATGTATGCATTTTATTAATAATTTGTAAGCAAAGTAAGTAAACGCGTTTTACTCAGATAGTAAGGATTATTGTGATTATTGTGATTATCTTTAGAAAAATCCTATATCATTACAATTTCACTCTCTTCATCCTATTTTTTATTTTTTTCTTAAACTTATAAGAGGCAGCAGTTGAAGACTCAACTTTTATCCATATATTAAACATAAATTTAATAAATTAAATTTACATTGTTGTGAAAATTGTCTTTTATTGTTTAGAAATATAAATGTTTGTTTTTTATATACATTTAAAAATTTAATAAGCATACACACATCCATTAAATTTGTCAACTCCAGAGACTATTTTCTTCTCGAGATTAATAGCGGCATTACTGGGAGTGGTTGCAGAGAGGAATAAATATTAAATGGCTGACGATGACTAGAAGAAATTAAATTTTCGACCAAGTAAGGTGAGTCTCATTAGGAAAATTACGTAAAATGAAAAATAATATTTTCTCTTTAGAAGAAAACACTATGTTTGTTTCATCACTTTGGGTGTTGTTTTGTAACTTACAAAACAAAACAAAACAAAAATCAGTGTGTGTATTTTTTTCAAATTGTTCAATAAAAGGTTTGGGGACACTTAGTCTACGATACGCTACATCTCGGTGATGTAGATTAATATTTTGAAATATTTAATATAAGGAAAATATTTAAATATCACATAGAATTAAAACTTGATAGGTATAATAACATATTTAGTCAATTAATAAAAAAAAAATCTTGGTTTCCAAAAAAATATTAATCGAAATTGAAATATATTAATAGTCTACCAATTCTCCCTACTACAATTTATAATGAATATTACTAAAACTATTTATTTTTAGATTAAGACATCAATGTTAGAGATTTATTTGACTTGGTTTATTATAAATACTTATTAGTGCTTTGCTACTATTAAAAAAATGTGTTTTTAAACTATAATCATTCCTTAAATTCAGCCAGATTTTTTAAACTAATAAGGGAGACATTTTTATGGAATTATAAACGGAGTTGTGAGAATTTGACAAATAATGAGATGTAGTGATAGTATAATTTTTCATTTGTCCACAAAATGTATTAATCATGAGACATCCATTGAGAATTTGACTATGGATTTTACTTAGCTACGTAAAGATTGACAACTTTAATCATAACATAATCTTGTATAACATTTAAATGTTATTCCTGCCATTATAAAATATGTTCTAATTTTCGTAATAGACTAAATGTATTTATGTGTGTCAGTACCATTTTTTTAATATGTTGTAAAGTTAATCATGTATTAAATTATTAATTTTTAACAGTCTAAATTTACATTTCACCATCATTATTATATATTAAAATAACGTTTGATCAACGTTTGGGTTGATGTTTCTAAAACCATAATTATTGTGAATTGTAAATGAATAAAAACAATAATGATGTAAACCATGCTATAGTGAAACGTCTAAAAGTTAAGCCATTCTTACGATTAGGTCAATATAGGTACAGGTATTGATTTTAACAGGCTTATTATTATGAATTAATGTGGTACTTAAAAACAAGGCGTATTGTTAAATAATCTAGAAAGGCATGAAATACAATGATTATTATGTTCTGCGAGATATGGTAAATTCGAATAATTTATTATAGGTCTTTACAAGAAGAATTCTCTAATTGGAAAATATTTTACAAACCAATGAAAATTCAATATTGAAATTAAGGTATTTCACTCACCCATGAATGGATTTAGAGCTATGGGAGCGAAGGGGCCGTAAAAACTTGGAGAACCCAACGTCTCAACATTATAATTTTTACTTTCTTATTTAAAGAAAAAGTGTTGCTATCGTGGAAAATACTCGACCGTTTGGATAATGATGAATATACTTTACAGTTTATGTGCTCCCCAACCTCCGAAAAATGGATTTTACAATTCTGTTTGTGCCCATATCCCTGGTCACAGATCCGAAACGGTTTGATGGGTTTAATTCAAACTTGATAAATAAACGTGATGTGGTTATACCTCAGAATTGTTTCTTCTTTTAATTTTTAATTTAGCCTTAAATACAAAGGTAATTTACTGATTTATGATTTTTTAGTTCCAAATTTTACGAAAATTGCTCTAACGATTTTTTTAAAAGGATTAACTGATGGTGTTTTACAATATACATAATTTTATATGGTTGTTTTTCTTTTAAAAATCACTTTACTGACTAATGATTTTAGAAATATTTGAAATATTTTAAAAATAGGTTCAACGATTTTGTCCAAATTGAAATCAGGGGTCTATTTTACATGACAAATAATACTAATTTATGTAACCTATATATATTTATTTAAAGTTAGTTTACTTATGGCAAATTTTTAGAAAATTTTAAATTAAAAAAATATATCTTGAAGATTTGGTTTAAAATGTATTCCAGAGAATTGTGTTACATGATAAACAATATTTATTTTTATTTTTTAGAGTAATTCAAGGGCAGGATACAGATAACGGACTTTTGAAAATTTAAATCTGTTAAAAATATTTGAACAAGCTTCTTTAAATTTATAAATTAAGAATGTTTATTGTGGTTAACAAGATTGTGTGTTATTGCTTTCTAGCTATCTTACAGGTAGAGAAAGTATTGTATTCGTCAAAAAAATCTAACTCGAGATTTTGATGAATGTTGAGGTTTCATGAACCCCTAAATAAAAAAAAACTGCTTTTGAATTTCCGTCTGTCTGTACCTCGGACTAGAGCCTAAACTATTTACCGATTGGGCTAAAACTTGGTATCTAGGGTTTTCATAGGGTAGCCCAGAGGAGTTTTTGGAAATGGATATCCAATCCTAAAATTAAGGGTAGTTTACTGAGGGGAAAAAAGACAAAAATTGATTTTCTCAAAATTTTCTCCAACAATTTTGATTAAATTTCATTTTAAAACATTTATGAATTTTCCAAACAAAATGGCTACTCTCAATATTTCGGCAAAATGACTTTAAGGGTTCCGGTCTGATACGTAAATTCTCATTTTTTATCATCATATCTACGAAACTATTTGAGATATGAAATTATTTATCATTTTAAACATGTAGATCTCTTTATAGTACAAATATTTTACTTGAGACATATTTTTTATAAAAACCAATAACTTTCAAGCTTTACATAAATATATATATATATATATATAAACTTTTCGAACACTAAAGATAAGGTATTGCAACCGTAGACAAAATCTAACCCGAAATGTTGATGGATGTCGACGTCTTACGACCCCCCCGAACCCTAAAAAGTTATGTTTGCAATAATGTCTGTCTGTGTGTCTATTTAACGCTAAAATTAAAAGTTGTTTAGTAAAAAGCGAAAGAGAAAAAACTGATTTTCTCAAAATCGGTTATAACGATTTTGAATAAAATTCCTATCTTGTCGTTGATTAAGATTATAAATAAAATGGCTATTTTCATTTTCCCGTGAAAATATATTTAAGGTACTTTACAGAAGCGGAAATATCCGTATCTCGCAGCTATTTGAGATAATAAATAGCTTATTGAGAAGTTGAAGTACTATTAAAAATTTAAAATAAATTATATCATGACATATATTATTATAAAACCAATAGTTTCTGAGATGTTGGCAAATATATTGATACAATTTTGTGAGCTTTAGTTGTAAAGAGATATTACTTATATTTAAACGCAATAATTATTTAATGCCATAGAGTAGGCAACTAAAGTTAGTCTTTCAAGAATTTGTTGTTTTTCCTTAAACCTCTTAGGGGAAATGTTTGTAAAGCACAGGGGAGGATCCAGGATTTTCATGAAGGGAGGTTTAGGGGGCGGAGCGGGTGCTCCCATTGGGATCGGGGAGGGGGTGTCTCAAGAAATTTTGGCATATAAATAATTCAAAATTTGAGAGTAAATCTCTAAGTAATTTTTCAGTGTAACGCTAAACTTCAGAATAATCCTCAAATGAAGGCTATAGCTCAAAATTTGCAATTGGTATTGCAATTTATTAAAAGCAGGTGACCTGGCGGTCTAGGGGTAAGGTGTCAGACTTCTATGCTGGCGGCCGGGGTTCAATCCTTGGCCCCGGCAAAGATTTATCTGATTACCAAACCCTTCCTTCACCTCTGACAAGACATCTTGTGAATGTGAGGAATGCCAGGCCTCCACCGTGGTTCGGATTCCACGTTAAACTGTAGGTCCTTCATTTCATCTCACAATCACCCTACCATTACACATTAGCGTAAGTGCGTATAACCCGAACGGGTAGTAAGACGCGGAGCTAATAATAATAATATTAAAAGCAAATAATAATAACATCAACAAATAGTCATTATTAAGAGGGAAATAAGATTAAACATAAAAAAATTATATAAATATTTTTTTATCTATTCAATCAACTAGACAAAATAGATGGAATTATTCAGATTTCGAACAATTGAACTTTAACTCCACTTGATAGTATAGCTAGTTATTTCTCATTATAACTCGAAATTTTACCACCAAGCCATACTAATACGTTTCGTGCATATTATTCAAAGATTTTGTTTAAAACACGTTATTTAAAAATAAATGGTTTGAAAGGTATTTATTTAATATTAATCATTGAAATATGATCAAATAAATTTAAACCTAAACAAGGCATTACAATTAGAGAAAGTATTGTGAGTGTCAAAAAAATCGAACTTGAGATTTTGATGAATGTCGACGTTTCATGATCCCCTGAATCCGAAAAAGTTGTTTTCACAATGTCGTCTGTATGTACATCTGTCTGTAAAAATGGCTATTTTCATTTTCCTATGAAATTGACTTTTAGGGTACTTTACAGTAGCGGAAATTTCCATATCTCTGCAAATATTTTAGATACTGGAAAACTTTATCATTGTAAAATTGTAGTACTATTAAAAATAAAAAACTTTTATTTGAAATATAGTTTTATAAAACCAAGAGTTTCTGAGATATAGGCAAATATATTAATACAATCTTGTGAACTTTAGTTGTACAGAGATACTACCTAAGTTTAACACAATAATTCTATGATGCCATAAAGTGAACAAATAAGTAAGTCCCAAAAAGTTGATGTTCTTTTTCCTTTAATCTCTTAGGGGAATTATACAGTGATGATCTATCTCTATCATTTTAGAATCAATATTTACCTATTTTATTGGTCAAAATTTATAAACGAGGAATTTAATAGCAATGCGATAACCATTAGATTTAAAACCTCTAATAAAATGTTAACCGGATGTTTAAATTGATAATACGAAGTTTTGACCCTTGTAGACCCAATATCGATCTTTTTTTATTGGTCCAAATGTACAAATGAGGACTTTAATTCTTTAAAAATAAAATTATAAAATACAAAACTGTGAGTAAAAATGAAAATGTTTTACGTAAGTCTAGCGTGATTGTGTTCGGTTTTGCTAGTATATATTATTTCGTTTCACATATATTACGAGTTTTGAGTAAATATTTCCATTTTTAAACAATGGAGTGAGAAAGTTACTACAGGGTTACGTACAATTTATTTTTCTTAGGAAAGCTTTCTTAAGAGTATTTAACTAAAAACCTACTTGGAACATTTTGTTCCAAGCTATAATACATCATATGAGAATTTTGTGTGATTGTGTTGTCTCATTTATTTATTTAAAAAAATTCCAACTGTTAAAAGCTAAGGTTAATGATTATATGTTAATAAGGGATTATTGTCATCACAATAAGTTATATTTGTTTATAAGTTTTCCTAATTTTTATCGCTTTAACGTTACAAAATATGTCGTTTAGGTAAAATGGTTGTTATGAAATTACTACTGGCCAATTAGGCGTTTAGTAAATTTTAGCATTAAGAATAGTTTATTAGGAAAATGTTTTAGTATTATTGTATGGGGACGATCCAGTTTGGTTGAAATCGCATTAAAATAATTCCTTATTTAAATATGTTTGGTTAACTTTAGTCATCATTTTTATAAATAAACCCAGTGGTGGCTCATGTGTTGTTAACCGTTCAAACAAGGGTTGAAAGTAATGTACCAGTAAATTGTTCCCTCCCCTAACCATTTTACTAACCATACACAAAATAATATTATGAACATATGTATGTTATTGGCTTTAAAAGGAAAGCTCGATAATTAATGATAAGGAAAAAAATTACTAGTAAAGGTCTGTCAAGACAACAACCTAGAGCCACCAATAACTAAAATATTTTAGGCAAACTCCACCCAACACAGGTTTTTCATGGCATGCGGACAAATAAATGACTTTTAACTTTGATAAGTGTTTCAATTAGATTATATATAGTTTAATATTTACACCTGAACGTGGGAATCGAACCACGGAAATATGGATTGGTGCACCAATTCTATAATCTAGTCAATCCCCGTGTCCTACAGGTGTCATATATAAACATGTATATTTTATTTGATATAAAGATGAAACCAAAGAAGTTTGTATCCATAACCCATGTTAATTTCCACTCTAGCCGTTTCATTGGCCGCATGGTCTAAGGCGCTACTAGTAGAAAGCAGTGCTAAAAAAATTCCACCCTCATTTTATAAGTATACCTATTTAAACTATTTATTTACCGACTTCTATAGTATATACTATGAGAAAAATCTTTCTTTTTTTTATTAAATATATATACACAAGTATATATATATATTTATATATATATACACAAGAATATATATATTTATATATATACACACAAGTATATATATATATATATACACAAGTATATATATATTTATATATATAGGCTAGTCTCTCTCTCTATATTTTTTAATTTTTTCTCAAGCTCTAGAATCGTAGGCCAAAATAATATTAACATCCAAACCCATTTGTTTATGTATATTTGTTCCAAATTTAGTCGAGTGTAATCGATTGAGCCCGCTTCAGTGGCCAAATGGTCTCTTGTTATACTGCCTGCTGATGATGGGGATATCGGGGTTCAAATCATGGTCAGGTCTACTGAGGGCGTTTATTCCTAGATGGTTTCCCACTCTCCTTCCACGCAAATGTGGTTACATTACCTCTAAATGCTTCATTCCTCACCCCTACCCCATTAGAGTAATTATCATATATGCTTATAGCCTGAACAGGTAGTAAGTCGCTGTGACAAAAATAGACATCAATTGGTTTCCCATATTTCAAAATAATTAGACCCGATTTGACCAGCTTGCCAACTTAAGTCAGTACGTACTTCAAGCAGTTTCAAACATACCCGCTTCGGTGGCCGCGTGGTCTAACACGCTATTCTCGTGCTAGACTAGAATCCCTATGAGGGGGAGATTGAGGTTAGAATCTCGGTTGGGTGTACTGAAGGTGGTTTATCCAAACTGGTTTTCCATTCTCCCTCCAAACAAATTGCGGTACACTTCCTCTAAATATATAACCTTCCTAACATCTAAACCCGTTAGCGAGATTAGTACATAAGCGTACAGCCTAACGGGTAGTAAGTAATACACGGTGCTAAAATAAACTTTTTAAACATGACAACTCTACTACAATTTGTATTTGAAACTGGTTAGTACTGGTTAGATTTTCATATGTATCCAATCAGCTTTAGCCAGTTCCAACTGGAAATTTCAGCAGGGAACTTAATCATTTTTGAACATTTGAAGATCCCGCCCCCAATATAATTGGTCGAGGAAAAGTTCAAAACCAATTGTATTAATGTACCATTGGGTGCCCATGAGGGTTCCAGTTTTGGTTGAGATCCGTCTATAGTTCAAAAGTTAAGAAAGAGAGGGAATATTGGCTACACAGATCGTCATTTCAGTACGCTTTCTTTTACAAAGACAAGTGACTCAAAAAGCAATATTTTATTTTACATTGTGTGTGGTGTGTTTTCCCACAACTGCTATGTTTCGGAAATAGAATCTGCAGTTCGATTCCAACCGGTTCATGGAAACGAAACCTCATATTGTGTGATTTTGTTTTATCTACAAAAGAATGCTTTAACAGCTAATCAATTTGTTCCCCGTGGAATGTAAAGCTTAAATTAATTTCCTAATGACCAAAACGATTGAGCATTATTAAAGAATATCAAAACGCTTCATTTCTAAACATATTTAAGCCAAACCCACAATTGTCACATTTCAAAAATTTAGCTGGTTGCAGACAGTAATTAAAAAAAGCTGCTGGTTTTACTTCTTTCATACTTTTATAAATGTTTTATGTACTTTAAATTATTACTACCTGGGCTACTACTGGTAATTGGTAGCTTACATAACTATACAAGTTGCCCAAGATGTTAAAAATACATATTCCTCGGCCTATATTCAAACTTCGGACCTTTGAGAACAAACTGTATTTAATTATTGCACCAAACTGGCTATCACCAGTGGCACACCATGATATTTAGTTTAGGAGGCGAATGGGCAAAAAAATCAATACTTTAATCTGAGTTTAAGTTTGAAGGAGAGGGGTTTGGAGAGGATGGTTGGAAAAATAAAGGTTTTTAATGATGTTTACTCTCCAACCCAAATATGAGTCCGAGGACCCTCTCCAGTGCAAAGTAAAAAATTTGGATGCACCTAGATGCTATTTGAAGGGGTCGTTCCTTAGAAAATTTTAAATTTATATGCCTCTAGAAGGTATTTGTAGTGTTACTTTCTTGGAAAATTGTTTAAATTAGTTGCATATTGGAATAAATATTGTGTATTATATTTTTTCAATAAAACATTGGTGCTAGATTTTATAGTTAAACTTGATGTATTTTAAGTTTTTATTAAAATAATTTGGGGAGGGGGTCCAATTGTATCATTTGCCCTCCTGGATGCGCCACTGGGCTATTCGCACTTTCAATTGCACAAAGGCTGTAGGGATGAGGAAGGTTGATTAACTTGACGTTCACTCCCTGTGCTCACTGAAGGAGATTGATTATGAGAGTAACCAAAGCATTTGTAAGCTATTTATGTTGAGGGAGAGTAGGTAACCGTTTAGGAACCACCACTCTTGGTACACCCGAACACGATTCAAACTCCGATCACCCCATCACTCGCAATACGGTTTAACACGATAGTGACGTGATAGACTAAATGACCACCAGTGTGGGATATGTAGGATATATATTTATTATAATTAACATGTGTTGGGGAATATCACAGTGATGAAAAAAATTACATTATTTCATTTAATCTGTCATTATTGTTTACATAAAATATCATTTAAAAATCAATTACAAAAACTGCTTCACATTTCATTTTAAAATTCGTGTCTTAAACTAAGCTTTCAAGTTTATAAAAGTGACTAATTTTAATCAAGGGCACCCGATGAAAATGTATTAAACTGCATCCTCAAAAGACTTTTTTTAAGGCAACCCTTGTCTCCTGAAAATAAGATACAACATAAGAAAATGTTTCAGATTTATCCAAATTCGTGGGTGGACACTTGACCTTGAGGATTTGAATGGTGAATGCGGTTGGAATTTCTCACGCATGCGCCAAACAATCAACCCTAAAGTCAGCAGGTGGCCTAATGGCGGGCGCTAGTAATTAGTTTATTAATTATTTTCTATAACTCTCTGTTTGTTGGCTGGGGACATTGTTTTAGCGCTAGTGTTGGGTGGGATTAGCCTAATTCTAATATTTATACAACCTCAAATTCTCATAGGGGCAATTGCCGGCCTCTGCTCCTCCCTGCGGGTGCATCATTTAAGAAAACCTACATTTAAGGACAGTTTCATAAATCAAACTTAATACTCCTCGTATGCGTCTCTATACTGAATACAGGACACCTACATAGACCAGAATGGACTGGTCTAGTTAGGGAATGTAGTGAAAAGCCGCGTACTAGGTATTGACTATGAAACTAGCCCCTAATAGGCCTACACGCAGTAGCGATTTGAACACCACCTACCGCGTAACCGACAAACCAGAGGAAATATTGAAGTTCAAACCACATGACCACAGATGCTTGTTTTGATAAATTAAATTAAAGTTGAAAAATATTAATTGCAGGATCTCAATTTCATATTATTTTTTGTTTTTGTGATTTTTTTAATAAAACTAATTTTGATCAATCATGAAAGACAATTCACTTGACGCTTCGATAATAACCTTGAACCTAATCCCTCTCTGCCATCATCCAATATTAATAACTGTGATAATAGCTTACAAGAATCTACCTTGTGTTTGATATTAAACTCTTTCTTTTTTGTGTTATTCTATTTCCGCTCTTTGGGCGGGAGAGATGAAAGGGAGGTGGGCAATGCATTACTGATTGATCTCGCAACAGTTTAGGATTGACTAGGCCACAGAGAATGGAAAAAATAAATTTAAAAAATCGCTTCTTCTACTTTAGTCTGGCGATGACACGAGTCTTATTTACAAATAGCCATTGACAGGAAACTGAGTATAGAAATAATAATAGCTAAGGCTGGAATATATCATAGTTTGATATCAGAGGATCAAATAAAGAATTAATATCTTGATATATTATTGAATAAATGAGATAATGTCAGAATGTGCCTGGCAATGTACGTACACTATAAATAACATAAAATAATTAAAAGTTATACAGTAGAAACATGACTGATATAAGCTTATTACGTGTTAGACTTAATGGTTATAAGATAATCCAAAAATATAGTTTATTATGCATATAACATATAATAAATAACTAATAAACATACCTGGAAATATACACAATAAAATGACAAAAAAAAATTTAAAAATATATATCATGTGAGATTAGAACAGAAATTTATTGATTAAAAATGTATGGGTGAAATACTTGAAATAATATGATGTAAAAAATACAAATAAAATGTAGCAAATTAAATGAACCCATTAAATGTGTCAAATTAAAAATTAAATATATTATCTTGTGAAAATTGATGGCAAATTTTAGAATATAATGACAGGACGATATGTCAAAGAGGAGAATGTTATTAAAAACCTTGAAATTATAATAAGTAATTGAAATTTTGTTCAACTCAACAATTATTATAGAAATAAATATTTAAATAAATTGTTTCAAGTTGATTGTATAGATTTGAAGAGATTAGTTAAAAACTCGAAGTCTTATCTTGTTAAAAGAGATTATTACTTCCTTAATTTCTAGTAGATAGACGTACTAATAGAAGGTTATTTTCTCGACGTGTTATGACGTTTCAAATGTCATCTTCAAGAAAGGACTATAAAGATATAAAATATGAAAGTAGGAAGACGTTATAAAATAAAAACATGAGCAATTTAGCGCAAAGTTTAACATAAATACGTTTTGAAAATCAAAATAAGAGTCGCTTCTTCACTATTATATCATATGATCGACATCTTAGAAGAATTGAAATTAAAATAAAAACAGAACTTAAGGAAAAAATCTAACCATTCAGAATTAACGTAATCGTTCATCAAGGATAGCTATTATATCATTTTTCATTGTAAAAATAAATGACTAACAATTTATTTTTTATTTTCAACAGCAGCTAATAGAAATATTCATTTCATTGAATGATTTAATTTTTAATAATGCGTTAAGAAGAATGTCCAGGTAGTTTGGGGTGGACTTTGTGGATCTTAAACACAGTATTTCATTTTAGCTCAAAGAAAATTCCTCTCACACTACTGGAAATATATTTTTAATTTTTAGCCCAGTACACGAGACTAAAGATGATAAGTGTGATGTGATAGTCTATATTTAATTAATTCATGTTGCACAAGAATTTGCTAAAAAAAAAAATATCCAGAAGGTTTTTAAAAAATAGGATCATGCTGGAAATACATTGATGAATAGATTTGAATATCCGTTTGAACATAATATTATCAATATCTTACATAGATTAAATGGCCAAAATGTAACTTTAGCTGAATTTACTAGAAATGTCAACGTTTTTAGAAATATCTTATACATTACGTATGATGAGGGTTTTAACAGAGAATTTCAACCACTTAATTGCATAACTAATCTACATTGTGAATAAAGTTGCGAAAAAAGTTTAAAAACTTTTTTTTTTTTTGTATTGTGGGTGAGTTTTAATAAATTACTAAAATTTTAACGTTATTGTTTTATATGGAATAATAGCTTCATACAAAAAAAAATACTGACAATATGAAACGTCAATATTACGTAATTAAGTTTTTTTTGTCACCGAATCTCACTACCCGTTAGGTTTGTACGAGTTATTTTTAATGTCTTGAACGCAATAATATTCATAAATACACCTTGTCAAATTAATTATTTAGGAATTGCTTGTGTCTTTTTCTGAATTATTAAAATATTATTTCTAGCAATTGTATGGGAACTACGATATTAATAATAATAATAATAAAAACAGGTAACAAGACGCATTTCTAAAAAAAATAGTAATATATAATACTGTGCAAGCAAGTTTTACTAAAAAAAAATCTTATTAATCACAAACACTTTTGATGTATATATATTTTTTAAATTGTTCAAATATTTTAACAAATTTATAATATTTAAAATCAGCTATTCGTAAGCTATCTTCATTATTTTTAATTTTTAAACATAAAAACACATTCTTATTTATCATGAAAAACAATTACCAAATATTCATTTTTAACTAAGTCTTCAAGGTCATTTTAGAAAAATTTCAAATTTTCTCAATTTTGTCAATAGTAAAATTACCTTGAAATTAATTTAGTTTCGAAAAATAAACATACACTATTATTTATCATGTATAATAATATCATGTAAAATACGCCAATTTTGAACAAAATTGTTGAAGCTATTTTTAAAATGTCAAATATTTAAAAAGACTTGTCACCTGGAAAAGCGTATTTTAAATATATATAAATAAATTATAAAAAAAACTTACCAGCTACCCATTTGAATCAAATTGTTGGAGCCATTTTAAAATATTTAAATTATTTAAAAAAGTCATCATTAAACTAACTTTAAATGATTTTTTCCTAAAAAAAAAAGTGCACTTTTTTTGTAATTTTTAACTGTCTCCAGATATGCATTTTAAACAGAATTTTTAAAGCCATTTGCGAAATAATCTGAATTTTCAATAATTACTCATCAGTCAACTACCCTGATCCAAACAATTTTTTGCCCCAAAGCCAAATTTAGAGTGTTATTTAAGAGCTTAAACGTTCCGTAGATATCAAGTTTAAATCAAATTATTGGGGAAATTTTTGAAAAATTTGGAATTAAAAAAATCTCTTATTTACCATTATGGTCAAAATTAATCAAATGCCCTGGGGTCTAGCCATATAATATCTAAATATCAATTTCAAATAAAATTCATCAAACCATTTCAAATCTGTGAACAGGGACAGAAAGATAGACACACCGCCATACATAAATGTAAAATCCATTTTTTGTGGTTCAGGGGCACATAAAACGAAAGCTCATCTTGAGGCAAAAATGTTCACAATTAGATTAGACTATATTGTCCTCAGATAAGAAATTAGTATAAGAGAGAGTTCAATTGTAAATAAATATTTAGTGAACAGTCGAAGGCAACCAAACCTAAAGTAATCAAATATAAAGATATTCCTCAAATAACTTTTTGATTTGGTTTTTATTTTATGATAAAAAGCAAATTCTGGACATCTAAAGCTAACGCTGTTCATACAACGTTCAAGACTTTGTAAGAGTTACAAATAGAAAATATGTTAAGAATTTGAGAGGCTTAATAGGGCACAAGACTTTCCACATGTTCAAAGGCAGCTTTACAAATTACCTACATTGGTGGGGTGAAAGAGTGATAAAACCATTTAGAAAAAATTACTTTTAGTACACCAGGCTAGGATTTAAAGTCTAACCTCCTCATCACAGACAAACCAGACTAGATAAATTAATTTTAGTCCATGAGCCCAGCGATGTAGGTGGGTAGTATAATTAATATCTCTCTTCTACGCCATGTTTTTTAGAATGACGGCTGTAAATATTGTGGACTTCATCAACAAATTAAGCATTTGATACCAAATTTGACTATAATGTCTTAAAATTTTAGGCCCAAATGTAATTAATTAATTTAAGAACCTTGGTTAGAAATATATACTTTTCTTAAAATCCTCAATATGTTACAAATTTGGTTAGCATAAAATAAAAAATTGTAATATTAATTATGCTAAATATAGCTAATATAGGTTTACATAGCCCCCCCTACAAAAAAATGTAAAGAAAATTGATTTAAAGAATTTCACTTGGCTCTTTAGGTTATAATAGTGTTTTACTTTTATTTAATTAAAAGTGTATATTCATAATTTAACTGTTTGATCTAAACGAAACTGATGGATAGTGTGAATTTTTTTTTAAAGTTTTGTTAATGATCCCTACATTAGTAACATTTTAATATAATTTAATCAAATTAAGAGTTTATTAAACTATCTAAATAAGAGAACTTGATGAGTAATGTGGTTCCATTAAATAAAAGTTTGACAATCCTTACATGATTGTGCTGAAATTGGTGTAGATTATCAAAACTTAACATTCAGGGAGCTATCTACTCTGGGAGAACTCGCTTACTTTTACAAGATTGCCTTATTCAAATGTTGCTACATTAGTAAAAGGTGGGGTCAAAACAATTTGACGTTTAGTAAATTGAAAATTAACATTTTTGTTGAAAAGTAAATATTATCTCGCCAAATAAGAACTAGATGCCATCATTTTCCCCTTTTTGAAGATAATGTCACTCAAGTGAGCCACACTGGACGTGAGGCAAGCCTCGGCACGTTTTTTTATCACCTTCCTCAGCATAGATTGTCTAATGTTTGTTTCTGCTCCACCTTACATAAAACTTAAGACATAACCAACCTATATATAATGATAAAATAATAATAACAATGAATACAGTGAAGATTTTCTGTCATTAAATTTCGGTGCCCACTCAGTGGTGGCGGAACCTTATTTGTGTAGGAGGGGCAAGAAAAAAAATATTTAGGGACTTTCCGTTTCACTCCCAAACCCTCCCCGATAAATTTTTGAAAAGGGATTGTCCTTAAAAGAAAATTAAATCAATTTTTGAGCTATTTTTAATAGTCTTCCTCAAAGATTTTTTGAAAATTGTATGCCTCCAAAAGCTATTTTGAGTATCCCTCGTCTTGAATAAAAAATATACTCTAGAAACTATTTAAAGGGATCCCCCCTTAGAAATGTTGGAAATTTGGATACCCCTCGAAGATATTTAGAATGAAACTATTTGAAGTGATCACAACTTGGTACATTTTTGAAAATTGAACGCCTTTAGAAGTTATTATTTTGCAGTTTACTGCAAATCATTCAACGTTATATTCGAGAATATCAGAAAGAGTTAAATACATCTAGGAAGGGGATAGCTTATTCCAGAAGGGGCAGTGACCCTCCTAAACCCCATTTTCAGTTACGCTATTCTTAGTTTGGATTGGTCCTTCCCTTAGCTTTCATAAAATTTACTTTTAAAAGCTATTTAGAGTAGTCCTTCCGCCATATTTTTTTGAAATTTAAATGCTTATAAAAACTATTAGAAGTACTCGTATTTGTATTGCCTAAAAGTTATTTTAAGATTTGTTTTTCAAATTTAGAAGCTTCTAGAAGCTTCTAGAAGCTATTTGGAATAGTTCTCTTCTGTAAATATTTTGAAAATTTGATTCCTCTAAAATATATTTTAAATTATCTTCCACTGACAAATTTTTGAAAATAGAATGCTTTCAGAAATTATTTGGAGTGGTCCTCAAAAGAAACTTTTTCAAAATTAAATGGATCTTGATGATATTTGTAATGGTCTTCCCCTATACATTTTTGAAATTTGGATGGCCCTAAAAACTATTTGGAGTGCTCTTCTCTTGTTTTTGTTTTACTAAAAGATGTCTCAAGAATCTATTTGAAGTGGTCTTCTCCAGTCAATTTTTGAAAATTGAATTCATCAAGTCATTTTTAGTTTGATTTAAGGCCATCTTTCAACTTCATACTTAATATCAGAGGCTGTTATGGGGGAAGGGGGGATTTAATGCACGGGAAAATTATTTTCAAGGGGGAAATGACTCCACTGACACCCGGTTCCGTGGTCCTTCTGGCCGTTCACAACAACGTATCTGACAGTATTATCCTGCCCTTCATGAAAATATTTTTATTTTTATTTGAACACAGTTTGCACTTTTTAATTAATCAAATTAAAGGTGTTTTCAAATAAAACATTAATTTAGGGAAACATAGTGTCACATTTAAAATCTATTACAATAGACATAAATATATTATAGATTCTAGAAGTTATACCAGGGTAAGGGTAAAAATAATTAATACCAAAATGAAAGTAAATTTAAACACAACCATGTCCTGAATGAAATATTAGGCCTGTAAATAATAGCCGTAGAATAACTATTCACAGTATTATGGTCATAGTTTTGCTTGAAAATGCTATTTTAAAATAAAACGGACTAAAATATTGAAACTATTTTAAGGAACGGTCACAAAATGTTGAATAAAATGAAGAAAGATTAAACTTGAGAAAGAAATGGTTCAGTGAACTTGTTGAATAACTGCCACGAATTTATGATATTGATATTTTAATCGCTCCAGACTTGAGCAGAAAGCCAATACTACAAAATGACGTGTCTAGGCAAAGTTTCTAGACGTTCTATGGTGGTGTGTACTAGCTCAAACATTTTTAAAAATAATAACATCTTAACATATCCTACTACATTCCAAGCCACACTCGTGTACACGAGGATAAAGACGCCAGTCTCGACTAGTCTGTTTTGCTGTTGATGGAGAAGAAGTTAGGGATCGAGTTCCAACTGGATGTGTTGATGTGGTTTTTAATATATGATTTGTAAATCCAACTCCACACAAATACTGGTTTATTCCTTCTCAATTATACCTTCCTCAACCTCACATCCCTAAAGTAAATATGAAGATATCCCAGAAGGGTAGTAACACTTGGACGTTGAACCCTTAAATATATATATAGCCTACATTCTATTAACAACACTGCTTTTGGCTCCGGCATATAGATAATTAAAAACTACGTTGCATAAAAGGCTTGGGAGGAAATTATATGCTCATACATATTAGACATGCTCATTTCTTATATTCATGTATTAATAATTGTAAAATTTGAGTTTGTATGTCAAAGTATCATTTTATTATGTCAAATATGCCCAGTATTTTAAATGATGTAATAATTTTACAAACAATAATAATGTTAAACTTAATCTAATAATATACACCTTATATATTAATGTGAATCTATTGGTCGATAAGAAGAGATAGAAACAGATAGTAAAATAAAGAGTGGTCCTAGTACAGCGGCATCTGGTGACATAGAATATATATCCGAGGCTAACGTAAATAATAATCCTTGCTGATTTGTATGTGGTCTAGAGCTTCATACCCACATTAAACTACATTGGTGTGAAGTAAAGGAGGTCAAGGCTTGCATCACAGCCAGATAGACTAGAGGAGAATTAAGGTGGGGACACGTAGGATTTATCCCATCCTCTCCACATGCTAACGTCGGTACCCTTCTTCTAAAACTACATTCCTCGTCCGTGTACTAGAGATAATCCATATATAATATTATACACTAATAATGTAAATATTGATAAACAATATTCAAAATTAAATTTGGACTTTCAACGAAGATTTGGATATTAGCATTTTAAACATCCCATTATTTAATAAAATCTATTCCTAAAGTTCGAAATTCTGTATTTTTATACATTTTAGACTAAACCTTGCCTGTGCACTGTCCATGGGCTCAGCATTTGGGGACCATGACCACATTTCGAAGAAGAGCAGCATGCCTCGCCGATCTTTTGGTGCTATTGCAGGGTGTGGTTACAGCTTTGGACAACTCAATGTAAGTTTCTTTCACAAGTATTTGTTATATTTGTATGTTCTAACGCAAGCACTGTATAGTATTATAACGACATTGAGGTGTCCAAGAAAATAGAACAATCTAACCTAGTTTTTACGAACGACACAATAAATATCCTAGAGGAAACTGTGTAGTCTATTAATGCACAGTTTTGACGAAAGAAATCCCCTCGTGGATGTGTCGAATAAGATCGGGCGTTCTCTAGTCACATAAAAGTGAGTTAGTGGATGTGTTTTTAGTTATTACAACACAAGCAGAAGCTTAATTGTAGGAACTACCCCAGGTTAATGATTTCTGGAGAGCGTAGACATTTAGTGGTAATGACTAATGAAATATATGCAGGATGAAAACCAGCAGTCGAATCGGAATTTCAACCCACTGTTGAACCAAGGTTTTAGCTCGAGTTTGAACCACGCTCTATTACTATAAAATCATTTGAATTTTGTGACTTTCTTTTAAGCTTGTGGACTGATACGCAATAAGTAATAACTAGTTAAACACTTGGTTGAGGTATTCAAATAATCAAACTTCCCAAGTTCAAATGAACTTTATTTTATTTCCCGTTCAACTTGTGCTATATTTATTATATATCTCAAACAGAGCGTATCCGTAAGCCTCTACTGTTGTGTTGAACCCTAAAGAAATAGGACTGGCGCCCTGTGGTGGACCAAATCTCTCTATACTTTAACAAAGGAAATAAACACTATAACATTAGTGTATCAAACGGATACATTACCAAGTGGTATATAGTCAATGATACTACTATAAAAATTACTAATTTTAAGCCAATCCTATTCAGCAAATGCATCTTTTCCTCTAAAACTAATTACAATAAGAGAAGATCCAGATCGCATACCTATAAGTTCGGTAATGCAATTATAACAGATAATACCCGCTTAGGTGATGGCTTGGTCTAACACAGTGGTTCTCAAACAGTGGTACGTTTACCCCCAGGGATGTGCGCATGACATTCTGGGGGTAGGCGATTAGCTCTCAAGGGAAAATTGGCAAAATGACAATAGAACTAAACGTGGCGGGAAATTTTCGAAGTGACTGAGGGAAATTTTGAGAGAAATTTTCTCTTTTGTTCAACTTAAATGGGTAATTTGATCTGTCTTTTGGTAAAATTTTATTGTGAAGGTACAGTAGACTTTTAGTCATGACCTAGGGGTAAAATCTAAAAAAAAAAGTTTGAGAATCACTGGCCTAACAAAGCACATTCGTCTTTGAAATAATTTCTGGTTATGGCATTATCCGGGTTTGAATCCCAGGTGGGTGTACTGAGAATGTATTTTCCTAGAGGGTTTCCCACTCTCACTAACACAAATGTAGAAAAGTATCCTCTACGGATCTTTACGGATCTTTAACGTACATACATGTAGAAGTGAAATTACTTTTACTCTTTGTGTGAAAAATAGTAATAGGTTTGTACTCTGAATCGCCTCACCCTATCCTCACCACTCTGGATCATTAGTGAAGGGATTCCTAATTTATACACCATCTGGCCTGTTTCAGTGGCCAAACGGTCTAGCGCAAAACATCTGTCGGGGGATGGGGAGATCATGGTTCTAAGCCGATTGGGTGCACTGAGGGTGGTTTGTCCACTCTCCCTCCACGCAAATATTAAATTCTAAATCTAAATTCAACCTTTCCAATACCTAATCTATTAGCGTAATTAGTAATTAAGCGAATAACCCGAACAGGTACTAAGCTGCTTGCTAAATAATAATAATGTAAAAATGTCGAGTTCAATTGTCCTATAAATAATATGTGTTCCAGATCATCAGATAATTAGATCGAAGTTTCCACTTTGGAAACCGATTTTGATAATAGTTATAGGAAGTTCTATGGTTTGACCCCACCGCAAGTTATTTTTGGGTAAATTTTCATAATTCGTTTTCTACTTTAAACTCTGAAAAATTGATATACATTTCCCTTAATAAATCTAATTTATTCAGCCTTACTTCCTTTCTGTTATAAATATTAAATATGTAGGCTCTGTGAGTATTGTAAATGGACAATTTAAGTATTAATAGATACCCAGTGTAAATTAAACAAATCCACGCCATAGTGTTCAATTTAAGGGATGTATTATAGTTTCCATCATTCGTGTCAGGCGTATTTCGGGAGGATTTCCATTCTCTCTCAGTGCAAATGTGGGTACATTTCCTCTAATTTCGACTTGAAACCGTTAGAATATTCTGAAAATAAATCTTGTTTTTGTTTGACATGTTTATTAAATTAATTTCTCTACCCTTTCCCAACGACACAAGTCTATAGCGTTGACTGATTGTTTTAAAGGCCCCCATAAATCATATTTGAGATTACTTATTATTATGTCAACAAAAATATAGTTTAGACAGTATTTAAATAAAGCCTATTTGTTTGACATTTATATTAACTCATAATCAGCAAAGATAACAATTTATTAATGAAGTAATTTTGATACTCTTCCAACAGGCAAACGAACTTGTCATGTGTAGGTTGCTAGTTCTTAACCGTATTTGAAAATCCTAGAATTTACAACTAGGCTTGCATTCTAACCAACTAATGAAGTGAGTCCGGCTATTAGTTGTATAATAGTATCTGCCTTAATATCAGTTATCTATCAAAATTGACCGTTAAAGATCACGGACTTGACGTATGAATATATTTAATTTGTTTGGTAGAAAGAACACAACTATAGTATGATTCTGCTAGGAAGAGCAGACAACATTTATCATCTGCAGATCACATGACTTGACGTATGAGTCCTTGACCAGCGGTCAGTATCTATCAAATCACTGACTTGACGTGTGCATATATTTAATTTGTTTGGTACCCGCCTCTGTGGCGTAGTTGGCTAACGCGCTTGTCGTGTTGAGCTCGACTGCTGAGAACGGGGTGATC